>CM042545.1:21179706-21192206 GCA_023630585.1 Cranoglanis bouderius | reverse complement strand
AATACCAATAGTAATGGCAACCAGGATGTCAATACCAACAATACTGCCAACCAGGAAGTTAATACCAACAATAATGCCAACCAGGAAGTCAGCCAGAAAGTCATAATAAACAGAAATGCCAAACACACAGTTGATTACAACCAGGAAGCCAACTCCAACATTAACACCAAACAGGAAGTGGACTCAAATAGTGAAGTCAATCATGAAGTTGAACACTGACTCAAATAGCAGCTTTAAAATTCAACTTTAACAGTATTGCCAGCCAGGAAGTGGACTGCAACAGTAACACAAATTAGAAAGTGCGCTCAAATGGTCTAATCAAACCCTAACAAAAAACCAAAAAAAAAAAACCAGAACATCAACTCGAACAGTAATACTAACCAGGAAGTGGACTGCAACAATAATGAAAACTAGAAACTGGACTCAAAAAGTAATGTCAGCCAGGAAGTCGACTCAAATAGTCAAGAGGTTGACTAGAAAGTAAAAACCACCATGCAGATGCCTCTCGCCCAGTGATGGTGGAACCAAAAAAAAAACCCTTCTGTCCTACCACCAATGAAACTGGAGGGCACAAATCTCACATGATCACCTCAGGTACGAGTCGCTGTTTGGTCAAGTGTTTATCTAAAATCTTTTATTTTCAATTTATACACAGCAGTACTTTAAAGAGATATCTATTTAACAACATCTATTTCCTTAAAAATAAACCCTGTTCAGCATTTATTCTGTCTGTAAACATACACTGTTCCTGATGCACTTCTAATAATACACCCATGTGTGTCTCCTCTTCTGTGCACATGCTGGGGAAATTCACCTGGCTGTTACACGCCCATCTGTCCTGCAGATATTCCGAGCGTCTGCTCTTGATTTGGTTAATGAGGGGTATTGTGCAGAGTGGATTCAGAGGGAAGCTACTCATAACAGGCTGGAGGAAAGCTAATGGGGAATGACAGTGGAGCTAAACACTCTGTGAGCACAGAATGGCCCCTGGATACTTTAAAGTGTGCTGGGTGTGGAAGGTGTGTGTGTGTGTGTGTGTGTGTGTGTGTGTGTGTGTGTGTGTGTGTGTGTGTTACACATCTGATGACGTATTAGGCAGCTTTTAGCAGGTGGTATATATTCAAACATGTGCAAATGGCATGAACATGGACATACCTTTAAAAAGATAAGCTAAGCAAGAGGAAAATGATCTGTGCCAGCTGTAACTCTGCAGCAGGTGTGTGCGTGTGTGTCTGTGTGTGTGTGTGTGTGTGAGCAGGTGTATGAGTCAGAGTGTGTTGTCCTCAGGGTGTAAGTAAACACACTCATCTCTCTCTAGCTTGGACAGCAGCTTGGTTGCTGAGGGTGACCATGGTGTCAGGCTGCACACACACTGTGTCAGTACAAGCCCATGGCGTTCACTCACCTGATTGCCCGCTGAATGACACGGTCACTAACACCCCCACCCCCACCCACACCCCCACACACCCACACCCCCCACATACAACCAGTGCCAATTTTCCCGGCTAGCACAGGGCCAAGAATCTGTTTTTGTCCAATTTTCCACTCATGTAATTTAGGGAATCTTGATATCCATTTTTTTTTTTGGATAGTTCCTACAGGGTTCTTTGGATAGTTCCTAGGGGTCTATTTTTTTTTTTTTTAAATAGTTCCTACAGGGTTCTTTGGATAGTTCCTAGGGGTCTATTTTTTTATATAGTTCCTACAGGGTTCTTTGGATAGTTCCTGAGGGTTTTTTTTGGATAGTTCCTACAGGGTTCTTTGAATAAAATGATGCTTGAAAGTTTGTGAACCCTTTAGAATTGTCTATATTTCAGCATAAATATGACCTAAAACATCATCGGAATTTCACACAATTAGTCACCCAAAAGTAGATAAAGAACCCAATTAAAAAAATATTATACTTGATCCAATATTAAATATCTGTGAGTGGCAAAAGTATGTGAACCTTCGCTTTCAGTATCTGGTGTGACCCCCTTGTGCAGCAATAACTGCAACTAAACGTTTGCGGTAACTGTTGATCAGTCCTGCACATCGGCTCGGAGGAATTTTAGCCCGTTCCTCAGTACAGAACATCTTCAACTCTGGGATGTTGGTGGGTTTCCTCACATGAACTGCTTGCTTCAGGTCCTTCCACAACATTTCTATTGGATTAAGGTCAGGACTTTGACTTGGCCATTCCAAAACATTAATAGCATTCTTCTTTAAACATTCTTTGGTAGCACGACCTGTGTGCTTAGGGTCGTCGTCTTGCTGCATGACCCACTTTCTCTTAAGATTCAGTTCATAGACAGATGTCCTGACATTTTCCTTTAGAATTTGCTGGTGTAATTCAGAATTCATTATTCTATCAATGATGGCAAGCCGTCCTGGCCCAGATGCAGCAAAGCAGGCCCAATCCATGATACTACCACCACCATGTTTCACAGATGGGATAAGATTCTTATGCTGGAATGCAGTGTTTTCATTTCTCCAAATATAACACATCATTTAAACCAAAAAGTTCTATTTTAGTCTCACCCATCTACAAAACATTTTTCCAATAGCCTTCTGGCTTGTGAGAGAGGCCTTTAGTCGCTTAGAAGTCACCCTAAAGGTTCCTTTGTGACCTTGCAGACCATTACACATCTTGCTCTTGGAGTGATCTCTGCTGGTCTCCACTCCTGGGGAGGGTAACAACGATCTTAAATTTCCTCCATTTGTACACAATCTATCTGACTGTGGATTGGTGGAGTCCAAACTCTTTAGAGATGGTTTTGTAATCTTTTCCAGCCTGATGAGCATCAACAACTCTTTTTCTGCGGTCCTCAGAAATCTCCTTGATTTGTGACATGATACACTTCCACAAACATGTGTTGTGAAGATCAGACTTTGATAGATCCCTGTTCTTTAAATAAAACAGGGGGCTCACTCACACCTGATTGTCGTCCCATTGATTGAAAACACCTGACTCTAATTTCACCTTCAAATTAACTGCTAATCTTAGAGGTTCACATACTTATGCCGCTCACAGATATGTAATCAACAAATAAATGAGGAAATATAATATTTTTGTCTCATTTGTTTAATTGGGTTCTCTTTGTCTACTTTTAGGACTCGTGTGAAAATCTGTTAAACTTTCAAGCACCACTGTAGTTCCTACAGGATTCTTTGGACAATTCCTACAGGATTCTTTGAATAGTTCCTAAGGATTTTTTTTTTTTGGGATAATTCCTAAGGGATTTGTTGGATAGCTGTTTAGATAGTTAAAAAGTTCTACAAGGGTTCTCCCAGAGAGGCACGTTTTTCCCAACAGCATAGAGTCTTAAGTTCTACTGGTGTATCTATACGACACTGTGTATTGGCGTAAGGATTTTGGATAAGACACACTTCTATTAATTGTTATCTACATTAGCTTGAAGGCTCGAGTGAAAAACTAAAAAAGAAAACTTGAGGCACCAAATATATCTTGGCTTGACATTTAAGGGAAGATTTTTCACTTATGCTAATATGTAATACATGAGCTTATTTATCAAACCCTTTGCTTTTGTGTCAGTGTGCGCCTCTCTAGTGTGAGACAGGAGATCCTGAGGGTTTTCCGCTGATCCATTACTGAGATGAGGAGACACATAGCTTCAAGGGCTCTTCTGTGAGCGTGAGAGTGAATACGGGACGCCACCAGCAAGCAGATTTAAAATGGAGAAAGGGGCTTTTCGGGCACTTATCTGAAGGCAGTTGTTAAGGCTGACTTTTTTGTATCTGTGTTCAAAAATAAAATGAGAAGAATTCTCTTATCTTTGCTGGAAATATGGGTTTGAACAGCACGTGAGTGTGTGTGTGTGTGTGTGTGTGTGTGTGTGTGTGCGCACAGGATGAAGTGAATGATGAATGATTGGTGTGTAAATACTGCAAAAAATACATGAAAGAGGAGTTTTACATATAACCGCAGCCTTTAAATAAACTTGTCTCAATCCACAATAAGCTCAAAAGGACTCGCTGTCAGGCTGTACAGGCTTGCAGTAACTATACAGAATAAGATTTGCTTACCTTTATGTACCAAAAATAGTTTTATAGTCCAGAATATATGGTTATTAACAAATATTCTACCACTGACCGTCATGGACATGCTGGAACTAGCCTCGGACAACCACTCCCAGCAGCCACTGCTACACACATGATCACGTCACATGACTGGGTACACCTGATTGGCGTTTTGTTTTGTCCTTTATTAAAACTAAATCTGCACTTGCAACCAACTCGCCTCCCGTTACGCGACACTGACCAAAGCAATACAAGCATATGCCCACCTAGTTGGTCGATGCGACACAAATTGGGTTAACAATGTTGTGTCAAGAATCATTTTCTGGAATTTTCCAATGTGCGGGTCAAGACAGAGCAACCGGAAAAGCCTGAAGTAACTGGCTTCTTGTAATAAATAAGACAAATGTGTATTTATAGAAAGAAAGTTTTAAAGATTAGATTAAATTCTTACATAATTATCTTTACAGTTAACATTAACCCTTTCTCACAGTACACTGGCATTGGAAAATCGACTTGTCGGACATTTTCAATCGGTATAAACAAATGAATTATTTTATTGCTGCAAGTCTGTTATAAGATTAGTCAGGACACGGTTGGGTTTCTGTGTGTAGAGTATCGTGACGCTGTGTTTAGCTGCTGGTGAGCAGGGTGATGGGAAAGGGGAGGGCTGTGAGCCTCCTGCTGGGTAAACCATTCACACCTCTCCACAATAACACTGGTACAACTTTTTGATAGTAAAACCGTATACAAATTATAATATTTAAACCTATTAGGCTAGGTAAAAAAAACTTACGAAAAACTGCAAATTCTTAATTCTTAACCGCTACTGTGGAGTGTGACATCACTAATAAATTCAATGCTGAACACAGACACCCCCAAAACAGGTGGAAATTCCATTTCTTGGCCTGTGGTAAAAAGAGTTAAGTTACCTAATAGCTATATAATTATTAATGTTAATTTGTTACTTCTAGCTGGTTAAATATGGCCTAAAACTATCGAATTATCAGCTTGTACTCGCTTTATATATTTTTTTCTATATTTTTCAAAATGTACACAGATATGATATTAAGTTACGTTATAGTCAAGCAAAAGTGTTGTAGAGAAAAAGTGCTGCCTGAAATTTCTTTTGTGCTAATATAAAAAAAAAAAGCTGCTCATATAATAAGCACACAGTAACCATAACAACATGGAGGTTCACAGCCCAGCAATGTAGTCATTTGGGTTTTAAAACCCTGCCAGCATGCTGGGTCAACACCCTAACCTGACCTTGCTGGGTTAAAACAACCCATACTGGGTTAGTCCATATGGGACCCAGAACTGGCTTTCCAAATTTATCCAAATTTAACCCAGATATTTTTAGAGTGCATGAGGATCAAGAACATTTTGAGTTATAAGCCCAAATCTTAGGCTCAACTGCTTCAGTGATGCTATACCATGCCCCAACTTGACCTCTGACCTGTGTCACCTTCCAAGCTACATGTAGGATATGCGAACGACCAACAGTTTCCACTTGGCGATTTATAAAGAAAAATACCAAGGTGCTTATGTGGAATTCAGGTTCGCCTTGTGCCGTCTGTTCCCAAATGAATAATGTGCCATATTGTGCGTGAGTGTGAAGAGCAGGAGTTCTCCTGTCTTTCTTTGCCATGTTGAGTCATGCAGTTTCCATCCATGTTATTGAATTTAGAGCCAGAGTGAGTGAAGAAGAAAGGCAGAGTTTGGCAAAGCCCGACTGTTTGGCCGCCCTGTGCAAGTTGGCATGGCCTCGATCCACTGAGACAGTGACAGCGATGAATAGATGGATTTAATTTGAGCATCTTGTTGCGGTTGATATTGGAATCATCTGTCCTCTAATCTCAGAGCTCCAGATTAAACACTGCTATTCCTCAGGTCCTGAACTGGGATCACTCTCGGCCCGGTTTGGATCCCTCAGGACACTAGGGGTGGGAATCTTTAGGCACTTCATGATCCGATCCGATTCTGGGAGTCACGGTCCGATTCCAAAACGATTCCTGATGTACATTTTTTCCCTAATTAATTCTCCTGCTGTACAAATACATCAACTTTACATTTTAACCAAAACTGGAGTTTCTATACTTTTTGTTTATAGTTGGAATCTCTGTATAACGGTCACTTATAAGGATTACGGTAATTATGGGGGGGGGGGGGGGATACAACTGCGCATATGAGAGATGGGGAGTGTGAGGTGATAGCTGCTCTCCACATATATTTCTTTTTGTTCCCTTTTATTTTGTGATTGAGTTGGTTGTTAAACGCTTCCCCGCTCATCTTCATGTATGTGGAGGAGGAAGCGCTATGATGATGAAGAATTCGCCAGCATACGTACGTGTGTCTGTCAACGTTTATTTTTTTCTGTTTCTGGCGCGCGTTGTAACGGAAGTTGGAAGTTATAGGTGTCTCAGAGAGGAAAAAAAAAAAAATAGACATAACTCACTTGAAGGAGACACGAGGCAAACAGGAATTAGCATTTCATCCTGTATTGAATGAAATGTCCGGAAAAAAAAGCCCTACCTCCTGCACATGCATGAAGACGAGCGGGGAAGCGTTTAACAACCGACTCGGTCACAAAATAAACGTAATCCTTATAAGTGACCGTTACAGCGCACAGTCGTGATTTGAATCGAACGCAGAATCGATTCTGAATTTTTGAGAATCGATTCAGAATCGTTAGAGAAAGAATCGCGATGCCTCGAATTTTTTCTCCCACCCCTACAGGACACACCTCACTTTTGCTGTGCACCACATGGCTTCTCTGAATATTCTAAAGAAAAAATTAATCAGCTGAGGATAGGCTTTTTTTTTTTTTTTGCCTTGTCCCTGGATAATTTAAGTGACTGTCAGGAACAGAAGAGGTTCTTGACAGGCCTTTTACTGAGCAAATAATTTGAAAGTGCACTGGATAGGCTATTATAAGACAAATAATTGGATTTGAAATATGGGTGCCCTCGCAATTCTAAAAGATACACCTGCAAACCTCAACTAATTTAACTTATCTAATGCACTTTAAAAGGTGATTGTAAAAAAGTAGTGCCATTTTTCATGCTGACACAAAAATTCCTGACCTTGCAAAACCGCTGATGTTAGTTATTCAGAAAGGGCAAAGCTGAACAAACTCAGGGTTACTCACTTCATGGGTCTGTGAAGACATATTATTAGCTACAAGTCTCATCCATACAATTTTGGACATTATATTATCACAAATCTCTCAAGTTGGAATTTTATTAAGTATCTAATGTTTATAGGAAACAGTGCTGATATCCTAGTGATTGTACTGTCACACTCATATTCTGCTCTTGTCATGCTAGACTCCAGGGCTAAGGTGCTGTATGTACTTTTATTCATTTGGTGGATGCTGTTATCCAAAGTAACTTACCACAAGTGTAGGCCACGCACCACTGGTAAAGGTCACATGATTCAAATGACTAGTTAATATTTTGCAAAATATAACCAGCTGATTTTGTCAAAAAAACTAGTGCAGGCAGGTACAACAAAATTAGTAACTGTAGGAGTCGGTCGGATTGGTCAGAATTCCTTCAGTAGTGAGACGGAGTGATCAGAATACCTTTTCGGCGTGGGTGGGATCAAACAGAATTCCTTAAGGAGCAGACAGAGTGTAGTGAGAATTCCTTTGGGTTTGGGTGGGTTTGGTCATAATTCCTTTGGTAGTGGGTGGGAATGGTCAGATTCCTTCTGAAGTGGGCAGAAAGTTTCCTTGCGGAATAAGAGAGAGGTCAGAATTCCTTGCAGAATGAGGAGAGAGAGGTCAGAATTCCTTGCGGAATGGGCAGAGAGTGGTCAGAATTCCTTGCGGAATGGGTGAAAGGTCAGAATTCCTTGCAGAATGGGCAGAGAGTGGTCAGAATTCCTTGCAGAATGGGTGAAAGGTCAGAATTCCTTGCAGAATGGGCAGAGAGTGGTCAGAAATCCTTGTGGAATGAGGAAAGAGTGGTCACAATTCCTTGTGGAACGAGGAGAGAGTGGTCAGAATTCCTTGTGGAACGAGGAGAGAGTGGTCAGAATTCCTTGTGGAATGAGGAGAGAGTGGTCACAATTCCTTGTGGAACGAGGAGAGAGTGGTCAGAATTCCTTGCGGAATGGGTGAAAGGTCAGAATTCCTTGCGGAATGGGCAGAGAGTGGTCAGAATTCCTTGCAGAATGGGCAGAGAGTGGTCAGAATTCCTTGCAGAATGGGCAGAGAGTGGTCAGAATTCCTTGTGGAATGAGGAGAGAGTGGTCAGAATTCCTTGTGGAATGAGGAGAGAGTGGTCAGAATTCCTTGTGGAATGAGGAGAGAGTGGTCAGAATTCCTTGCGGAATGAGGAGAGAGTGGTCAGAATTCCTTGCGGAATGGGCGAGAGGTCAGAATTCCTTGCAGAATGGGCAGAAAGTGGTCAGAATTCCTTGTGGAATGAGTGAGAGAGGTCAGAATTCCTTCTGGAGCAGGTGGGGAGTGTCAGAATTCCTTTGGGAGAAGGTGAAAGTGGTCAAATTTCCTTCAGGATCAAGTGTGGGTGGTCATAATTCCTGTGGGACCGGGTGGGAGTGGGACTAAAAAAAAAAAAAAAAAAAAACCCGCACATCTCTTCTCCATAGTGCAAATTTTGCATCACTCCACACCTCAGACTCTCCATCCCAAAGTTTTAAGGTGGAGTTGTAGCAAAAAGTAGGAAGTAACATGTATGTGTTTTCAGAGACTAACCACATCTACATTTTGGTTCAAGCTAAATGTGTATAAATGAAATGTTTAGCTGAACTATTCCTTTAAAGTGTAAAGTATAATTGCTAAGGAGGAAAAACCCACCTTGCAAAGTTTCCCAGGCAAGACCGTCTCATCTTGTCTACACACACACAAACTCTGTCAGGTACAAAGAATATTCTAGACAAAAGTTTGCTCCAAACTGTCATTACTTCATTATTATCCCATCAGACTAAGCCCTTCACTGTGGTTGATGTGGAGATTATAATAGCTATAATATGGCTATAGTGTGTTCTGTATAAGCACAGCCTGCAGAACTGAAACTTAATTACACACTCTGTGTTTCCCCAGCGGGAGACCAGAACCAATGCACCATCTCTCTGTCTATCTGTCTACTGCTCTCTTTCGCTCTCTATGAGATAGCAAGGCCTTAAATACTGGCTGCTGGGAGTGAAGGGTGGAGGAACGAGTGAGCTAAATGTCAGGAGTAATGGGAAAATAGAGGAGAGGGGCAAGAGGTAATAGAAGGACAGGACAGGGATGGATGTAGATGAGAATGCAGGTTAGGAGAAATATTCAAGACAAAGAAATTGAAGCTGGAAAACAGAGGAAGTGGGAGGAAACCATGCACATGACTGGAGGTGAGAAGGTCAGAGGTCAGGAAGGTGTCAAAAAAGGTTAGTGGAGAAAGTAAAAAGGTGCTGAGGAGACAGACTGAGGTTTAAAGGGTGCTGAAAGGTCTCGGGGGAAAGGATTGGAAAGAGGATTTGAGATGAGAGATTTATGAGAAGGTCAGACAGGCATGGTACTGATCAATCCCACAGCACCCATCTACCTCTCTCTTCCTCCCTCTCTCTCTCTCTCTCTCTCTCTCTCCCTTTTTCAGGTACCGTCTGTCTCTGAGATGTTAACACAACAGCTAAACAGTTCAGTTCGACACAGAGGCGGAGGAGGAGGAAGAGAAGAAGAAGAAAAAAGAAGATGATGAAGAAGGAGAAGGAGAAGGAGGAGAAGAATGGGGAGAAGGTGGAAATGAAAAGAAGGAGAAGACAAAGAGAGAGGAAGGGAAGAAGACAAACAATAAACAGACGGCAAAAAAAAAACAAGGAGGAGGAGATGAGGAAAAATCAGGATGATGATACTGTCAAATAGAAGAAGAAAAACAAAGATAATGATAAAAAAGAAAATAACAGTAATGAAAGGAAAGGATGATGATGATAAGGCAAAGACAATGAAAAGGAAGTAGAAGCACAGTGATGGTGACAAAAGCAAGAAGACATCAAGCAAGTGTACGAACAACTTGAAGACCAAAAAGAACATAAACAACAGGATGATGATGATGATGATGATTATAAAGATGATCAAAACTAATGACAACAATAGAGACCATAAAAAGGAAAGAGCAGCATATTATCAGAAGATGGGTAGAAGGCCATTGTAAGTTGCTTTGGATAAACACATTTAGCAAATAAAAACATGTAAATAAATAAACGAGAGGAAAACAACAGGCTGAAGAAGAACCACTTAAATACCAAACATTTTAATGTGACGTGTTTTTATTGCCAATGGCCACTCTTTCCATCATCTCACTAATGCCATGCTAAATTTGATCATCTCTCTATCACACACATGGATTCCTCCATTACCCAGAGTGCATTGTGAGGTGCTAATGGCCAGGCACCACTCGGTCTACAGCATCCGCTCTCGCAGCCAAATCAATGCACCGGCATTTGTTTGGAGCCCAATTAAGGGGAAGTGCTGAGGCGACGGACATGCTCTCTCCCCGAGGAACCGGCCTCCAGGAGCCGAGCTCTGCTAATCCAGTTTGCTGATCGTCCATTGATTAAAGATTTTGAGTGAGATCGATCTGCTTTCCTCACGCTCAATTAGTTTAGTCCTGCCAAGGATTTATGCGTGGCAGTGAGACGTGACAGAGTGAGGGAACTAAACGAAATGAGGAACAAAGCTAAGCATCACGTAGACCTGCTGTGCTGAGCAGATTTTCAGACCCCCAACACAAGTGGTTCAGCTCCTGACTGGTAAGATATTTACTTGATGAGTAAAAGGTTCAATGCATGGGGTCCTTCAGTACTTCAGGTGCTGGTCCCGGTGTTCAGGAACCGAGTAAGCGTTTTTGAGAACTTTTCCAGCAGTTTAAGAGCCAAACCATTACATAATCAGAAGTGAGAGACTGCTAATACGTGTCGCAAAAAATAATACTAAGGAAGCAAGAACTTAACAGCAAAAAACCCTAATAAAGATAAAAGCACATACTCGCACTCACTTCTCCACCATCCAAAAAGACTCAAAGATTTGATTCTCGACTCAGCATACGATTCAGCTCATTACGCCTCGTTAATCTCCGACCAGAGCCATTCTGTCTCTCATTAAAAGACTGTGATGATTTTTACCTTCTACAGATTGGAAAACAAGCTCCTCCCTTTCCATCACACCACATCAGCTTTAGCACAGGCCTTAGCCGCTAATCTGTGTTGCGTTCACGCACATCGCTAAACGGCAGCTTTGTTAGGCAGCAGCTGGAACGGACGCCGTGTATCATTAGAGCTAATTGGGGACAGTTTCGTACAGGCTGCCAATTCAGCGCTCATTACAACCGCAAAACAGCTGAACACTGTCATCCATCACAGGCTCACATCACACACACTAGCGTTTAAATCCATGTTAGCTCTGTAGTCTTTAACACGGTGTGTGTGTGTTTGTGTGTGAGCGCAAGATCTGTTCAAACTTGTGATTTCACAGGAGTTCTGCGTAAAGAGGCATGTTATACATTACAACAATTTACTGTCTTTGTGTATGTTCTTTGCACAATGATCTGTTTTTATGTGCTTTAACCTGTAACACATTGTCTGTATGTCTGTCTGTCTGCTTGTATGTCCATGTATATTTATCTGTCTATCTGTCTGTTTCTTTATATTTGTCTGTCTGTCTGTCTGTATGTTCCATGAACAAACAAATAAACCATAAACCTCCAGCACCACCACACTGAACACCGGCGCCCCCCAGGGCTGTGTGCGCAGTCCACTGCTGTTTACCCTGCTGACTCATGACTGTGCTGCCAAGTTCAGTTCTAATCATATCATCAAGTTTGCTGGTGACACTACAGTCGTGGGTCTCATCAGCAACAATGATGAGTCAGCGTACAGGGAGGAGTTGAACCAGCTCGCAGAATGGTGTGGAGACAACAATCTATCTCTTAATGTTGATCAGACTAAAGAGATGATTGTCGACTTCAGGAGAACCAAAGTGGACCACTCACCACTGCACATCAATGGAACAACTGTGGAGAGAGTCAAAAGCTCCAAGTTTCTTGGTGTGCACATGACTGAGGACCTCTCCTGGACCCTCAACACCACCTGCCTAGTCAAGAAGGCCCAGCAGCACCTCCACTTCCTGCGGAGGCTGAAGAGAGCCAATCTCCCCCCCCTCCCATCCTCACCTCCTTCTACAGAGGGACGATAGAGAGTGTCCTGACCAGCTGTCTCACCCTGTGGTATGGGAACTGCACAGCCTCCGACCGCAAGACACTACAGCAAACTGTAAGGACAGCTGAAAAGATCATCGGGGTCTCTCTACCCAACATCGACACCTCCTTCAACAATTGCTGCATCTGCAAAGCCACCAGTATTGCGGGCGACCCCTCTAACCCTTTTCATAGACTATTCCCCCTCCTGCCGTCTGGCAGAAGGTACAGGAGCATCCGTGCCACCACCAGCAGACTCCGCAACACATTAGCTTACAGTTT
>CM042545.1:21142206-21174706 GCA_023630585.1 Cranoglanis bouderius | reverse complement strand
GACCTTCCCCATCGAGCTCTTCTCAGATCATCAAATACACACTCGCAGCCGTTTTCCTCTACGTTGTTTTTTTTTTTTTTTTTTTTCCCTGAAATGTGTTTTGGTAGTGTAGTTTCCTGCAGGACTGGTTATGTAGCCAATCCATCACGAGAAAAATAATGAAAAAACAGTACACCTACAGCAAACTCCAGAAGAGAATCGAACACACACACACACACACACACACACACCGCTCCATGTTGAATTCAAACACGAAACAACATTGCTTGTTTTCCACTTCGGGGGTTTCATTCCTCTGATTTCTGTGAAATGGACGATGAGGGTAGACAGAGAGGGCAAATAAAAGAGCGAAGTATAATACGACTGGAGATTTATCTGTCCTGTGTTTGCCAACAGTGATTACTCGCAGGAGCACAACCTCAGTTCTTCTCACAGAGACAGAGAAGACTAACTGACTAAACAGCAAGACTCAGTCAAGCTTAATTTTCCTGATGAAATCTCAATTCCTTATGATCTGTTCAAGCAAGAATCTCGTCAGTGCTTGGATCCGGTAAACTTTCAGGATCAATCGCACGGTGCAGCGTCTCAAACGTTCTGCAGTTTCTACAGTCCTACACTGACAGCGTTATTAATACTAGCAAGCATCAACACGACAGATGATCATTCATTTACTGTGTGAGTATGTGAAATAGAGAGCGGATTCCAGCAACAGCGCCGAGCGACACGGAGACAAAGCGACACGCGACAATTCTCAATTCTGCGTACGACGCGGTAAAGTCGCGAGTCCAATTCGGAATTCCACGGACCAATGAATTTCGTGCACACATCAAATTAGCGTCCTGTGGCTTCATTACGTTTGTGCACAGGACCGTCGGATCACGACGCACAAAAATAAAATGGAAAATAATTGGGTGTGCTGCATCAAGTGCTATTTTATGTGCTGCGGAAGCCATATTGCTACATTAAACCAAATTTGCAGTGATTAATGTGATAATTACAACTAGGACTATTCATGCAGCAATATATCGGCAATGTAATCCACTCCTATTAGATTTATTCCAGTGCTCACCATGTTCTCATTTTTTTTTTTTTAATCTAAAATGGTCTCATTTTCATTTTCCATTATATTACATTTGACAGCAAAAATTTTTTTTTTTAAAAATCCTTCTTCAGTCCATATTCTCTATTGGCTTAATATGAACAGGGAGTACAGCAACCTGACTCACTGACAGAAAAAATACGTTTCTGCACAGAAGAAGTCCGAATACAACCATCTTTCCCCACGGCATAACGTTTCAATTTAAGGCTGATGATGATGATGATGATGGCACCAACATCTGAATATGTTCCTACCTGGGTTTAGCTTCCATTCAACCACATTTGGTGATCATAAATAGAAAAGAAAAAAAAAAAAAAACAGTCTCATATTTTCCTGCATTTAGCTACTAAATAAAACACGTATCATAATGCGAACCCCAGATGAGAATCCAACACACAACCCTCTATGCTGAAGTCACGCACAAACCAACATTGTTCGTTTTCCACTTCGGGGTTTTATTCCTCTGATTTCTGCGAAATGGACGACGAGGGTAGACAGAGAGGACAAATAAAAGAGCGAAGTGTAATTAGACTGGAGATTTATCTGTCCTGTGTTTGCCAACAGGGATCATTCACAGAAGCCAGAACACAACCTCGGTTCTTCTCTCAGAGACACGGTGGACTAACTGGACATCTATCTGCTTGGACAGTACGTGAAGTAGAGCGCAGAGTCCAGAATTAGTCACAAGCGACATGGAGACAGAGCGGCAAGCGACAAATCACAATTCTGTGCAAATTACATACAATGTGGCAAATTCACAAATCCAAACAGCTAGCCCTAATGGAAAACGGGTTCTTCGGATGGTCAACCGTTCTGGCTTTCTAATGATTAACTCTCTTTGTAACGTAACCTATTTTTCTAAGAATGGAGCCTATATAGTCCTCTCTGAAACTATATTTCTTTTGCTGTAGACTGAAGACATTTGGGTTTAAGATCAAAAAATGCATATGAGAAGAGAGTGTAGAAGTTCGGCATTTATATCCTGGTATTTATATGTAGACGTGTTAAACGACCAAGAGCACAGCACATTTTGTATCAGACCACCCGATTTGTAGGCGATCAAAAATACTGGAAAATGTGACTGACGGGTGTTTCTTGTTGCCCAGGTGTGTCCTGTTAGATCGACTGTTTAAACAATAAATAGCTCTGAACATCTACTCTCGGGTTGAGCCTTCAGTTTCACCCGTGAACACTGTACTTCTTGTTAAAAAGGATAAACCAACATGAAGATTAGAGAGCTGTCTATGGGAGAAAAGCAAGCCATGTTGAAGCTGAGAAAAGAGGGAAAATCAATCAGGGCGATACAGCAATTTGGAATGTCTTGTAAAAGAAAGAAACCACTGGTGTACTGAGCAAAAGATGCCAAATGGGTCGGCCAAGGAAAACAACAACAGCTGGTAGCAGAAACATTGCAAAACAACCTCAAAACAACGGTGAGTGACATCATCAACAACCTCCACAGGGCAGGGGTGAAGGTATCACGATCCACCGTTTGAAGAAGAGAGCAGAAATATGGCGGCCATAGCACAAGACGAAAACCACTCCATCGTTTCAGAGGAGGCTGTAGATCCTACTCCTATAAAGTTCCAATAAACCTCGGTTTCAACTTGGCTCAGCTCACATGAAAGAAGAATGGAATAAAAAGTTATAACACCATTCACTCCCAGTACAGACGAACCACGACACCAGCCAGGAGTTCAACAAAGTTCACTGGTACTAAATAAAAGTAGTTTCTGGGGTATAGCTATTAAAAGCTTCCACCTATCATTGAAGGATCACGTTTCAATCTCAGTGATGGTGTAGTCAAGTGTGGCTAGGAGTCCAAGACAGCATAACTGGCCTTGCTCTCTGGATGAGAAGGACAGCCTTGTTTCTTTCATGTCCATCAGAGTTAGCGCCGCCCTTGCTATGATATTACTGATGATGAGAATCAGTTTTCACTGCAGTGCAGGGGCTTCAAGGCTTTTGAGGAAACATGGGTTAGCCATCGACTTCCCAGATTGGCATCTGATGCGTGATAACAAGAGCAAGAATGTGAAAAATCACAAATAAATTGGGGCAAAATAATTCATTTTGTTCATTCATTCATGAGTGAACATTGATTAGTGCTTTACACTGGTCAGAGTCATGGTGTCTATCTGGAGTCTATCCCAGGAACAGCTGGAATACACCCTGGATGGGACGCCAGTCCAACGCAGGACACCATGCACATTAGCATAGCCGATCCACCTACCAAGAGGAAGCTGGAGAACCCGGAGGAAACCCGTGTGGACCGTAACAGAGAGCTGTCTGCCTTTTGTGTGACTTTTGTTGATAAGGATTAATCCCAATCTTAACACGTTCTAGCTAACTAGCTAATTTTTAGACAGAGAGAAATTCCATTTACAGGAAGAGAAACAGTATTATAGTATTATATTTTAATCAGAAATGTAATACTTATAGATGGACGGCTTGGCTCCTACCACAGGAGTTGTGACAGGGCTACAATAGACAAACTCAGACTGACCCCTGCGACTGCTAACATGAACACAGCATGAGATTACAACATACAGACTTAATTTATTTTCTGCCTAACTGCATGTAGCTCATTTCTCTCTAACATGTTCATTTCCACTCTCTCTCTCGCTCTCTCAACCTGCAAACAAAATAAAACTACAACAAAAGAGTCCAATTTATTTCCTTTGTCGAGCGAGACAGATGGAAACGGAGGGAGAAAGCGAGAGGGGACTGATTACAGGGCTGTATTTATAACCTGCACTAATTACATGCCTTCCCTCCATATCAGAGATGAATTCACTTCATTTCAGACATCAGAACAAGCAAACAGCCAGAGACGATCTTACTGTTGCCTCGGGGTGTGAGGACGCTGCAAAAGCGTGTGTGCGTGCGCGGCGTGAGGGAAAGAGACACAGCGTGGCATGCTTAAGTAGGGGTTGTCAGGAGTAAACGTTAGCCTAAAGGAAGAGGGGGAAGTTTGTCTGGTACAACAAGAGCTGGTCGTGAGAACATGAGACAGATGCCTGCAGCGATTAGCCGCTATTAAAAAAAAGCTAGAAAACATTCGTGTGTTGTTTGTGTTTTGGGGGTTTGGTGAGAATTTGTAGATGCAGGTCCTGTTTTCGTCAGGTGACAGATATCCGTGGGCCAGCAATGGTCGAACTGATGGTCAACATCATCCGATCATCCAACAGCACAACTGATCATAGATCATCAACACTAGCCTTCTTTTTAGCTTAGCATGAAATACAATATCCTAATGTTCCCTAAGAAAGGGAACACCATTGTGAAACAGACATGATGGTAGACAAAAAAAATCTATAATAAGTCTGCTGTATATTGTTGAAGTATTCAAACTTTTTCCACATTTTGTAGTTTACCACCTGGAACTGAAATGGAATGAATCTACATTAAAAAACAGCCCATAATACTGAAGTGGGGGGGGGGGGGATACGGAACAGCGTAGTTGGCCAATATAGCGCTATATTGATATAGAAATATACTGTAAACACGGTGCAAACACATTTACAACTAAAAAACACACAGTCCTGTGCAAAAGTTTTAGGCACCCTATTTTTTTTAGTACAAATTTTGTTATAGATTATTTATTTGATGACGTCTACATTATCAATTCAGTACAAAAAAAAAAAAAAACAGTTTAGATTCCCAAACATTAGTTTTCTAGCACAGAATGAAATGTTACAGAAAAATGTTTGTATGTCATTAAAGAAAGCAGCGTATTACGTAAGAAACACTTTTCAGACAGTAAACACAATGAAGGCTGCTGGGTTTCGCTGCAGAAATAAGAAGCGAGTGCGAAAGTCAAAGTGTCCAGAAGAACTGTGTCTGGTTCTGCAAGATGCTCAATAAAACTCACCAGCTCATTTCCTTATAAAACTGCACTAACTGTACCAGAGACTAAGAGACTACTACTTTTATTTTTATTTTTTTGTCACACCAAATATCGACTGTTTCATTTACTACTGTTTACTGCTCTTTACTGTATTTTTTTATAAATGTAGAAACATTTAATTTCATTATTTTGAAGGCATCTTTGCTCTACAGCATTTCTTTTCATGTGCCTAAGACTTTTGCACAGTACTGTATATGTCATGAAACCCCCCTAAATTAGTTCTGGTGCAACCAGTCGCCAGGAAAAAGTTCTGGAAGAGTATCAGAGTTCTCATCTAATGTAGAGCCTTGTTCCAAAGCCAAAAAGTTCAATTCTGGTCTCATCAGACCAGAGAACCTTTTTACGCGTGTTTGTCTCCAACATGACTTCAAATGGGATTTAAATGGGATAATGGATTTATTAATGAGGTTACGTGAGCGCTTACATGAACCTATTGTGTAACCCTGCCCTCTGAGAGTGAGCAAGAAAGAGAGAAAATTAGAGAAAAGCATTAGATGCATTAGCCCATGCGACATTTTCATGAATTCCAAATTTTCAAGTGCTGTAGGAAAAGCCATTAACATCAATACAGAAATCATTTGGTTTTACTCATTTAGAAAAGGTTCCTTGCTCAGAACCAGGTTCCAGGTGACCTACCCAGCCATGTACAGACAAGTTCACCCTGTTTAACCTCAATCACACTCTTGCCATACTTGTATACAGTACCGTGCAGAAGTTTTAGACACATGCAAAGAAACGCTGTAGAGCAAAGATTCCTTCAAAATAATGAAATTTAATGATTCTACATTTTAAAAAAATACAGTAAAGAGCAGTAAACAGTAGTAGATGAAGCAAAGTCAATATTTGGTGTGACAAAAAAAAAAATAAATAAATAAAAATGGCAGTCTCCGGTACAATGTGTGTAGTTTTATAAGGAAATGATCTGGTAAGTTTTATTGAGCATCTTGCAGAACCAGACACAGTTCTTCTGGACACTTTGACTTTTGCACTCGCTTCTTATTTCTGCAGCGAAACCCAGCAGCCTTCATTGTGTTTACTGTCTGAAAAGTGTCTCTTATGTAATACGCTGCTTTCTTTAATGACGTGCAAACATTTTTCTGTAACATTTAATTCTGTGCTGGAAAACTAATGTTTGGGAATCTAAACTGTTTTTCGTACTGACTTGATAATATAGAAGTCATCAAATAAAAAATCTATAACAAAGTTTGTACTAAAAAAAACAAAAAAACAGAGTGCCTAAAACTTTTGCACAGTACTGCATGCTGACACTCACTTCGGCAGATAGATCAATGAAGCAAATCTAAGTCTGCTCTTAGCCTACAGGAGTCACTAACCATGCTTGTCCGATCGGTGTCCCCTAATAAACAGAGCGTGTCCAATTACAACGTTGCAACTTTCACCATGGCCAATCCTACAGTCTGGTACATGGCTATGATTAGAGATGGCCAAACATAAAGGGCTGTGATCATGAGTGAGTTGGGTAATTGAGCCACAGTGCTGATGATGACTCGTGAATGTTTCCACTCAATGCACAAACAGTTCCACGATCAAGACTGCCAAGTCAATTCGATCACTAGGTCCGAGCAGCTTTACGGAAATCTCCATGTAGATCCTAATGAGCAAGCCACAGGTGACGGTAGCAAGGAACAACTCCCTGAGAGGACACAAGGAAGAGACCTTGAGAGGAACCAGACTCAAAAGGGAATCCGTCCTCTTCTGGGTACTATCCAGGTGAGATTATGCACTGAAGCAAGGGTGAGAAGTAGGGAATAAACTGTGTTTGGGAAGTGCTAATCTTTATGTTATCCAAGTCCTTAATGTAGGTCTAAAGGCAGTAGTCCTAAATCTCCAGGATTCCATACAGTGCACATTAACATATCACACAAATTACCAGGTAACAGAAGTTTGGCATGTGTGTAATGAGGTATGGTACAGGCTAGGATAAGAGAAAAGATTGCAGCATCAGTGTGAGATCGTACAATTTACAAAGCAGCATAGTGATACCATATACACCATGCCATGCTTTGCATGAACCAGAGATATTGGGTCAACTAACAAACCCCAGTTTGTTAATTCGAACCATTTTTTTTTCCATCATTAAATCATGGTGTAAGTATGAATGCTAGCTCAACAGTTTGGTATATAGATGACTTGTAGTCCACCGTCTTTGCTGAGGTTGTACAGACTGACAATTTATGCCTATGTCTGCATCTCTTCATTTTTGTTTAGGGAATACCAGAGCAAATCAAAGAGCATCTTATTCAGAAGTTTGAGACCCAAGGTGTTTTTTTTTATTCATTTATTTTTTGTTGTTGTCAAGGTTATCCAGTGTCCGCCTGACAGGAAGAACCTGGACTGGTTCTGCAACTTGCACACAAGTTCCAAAGCCACAATGTAGACACAAAAGGGGTAAAGGCAGTTGGCCTAAATCTCTAGGAGACCCATATGCTGCACATCAACATATCTCATGTACATACCACAAGTTTGCCCAATTACCTGATGAACTTAATCAGTTATGGTACAGCAATTTGTACTACCAGGGTTCTGAGAGTGCAGATCTCTGCATTTAAATCTGGTCCGTATAGAAAGCATGTTTCGGGGGGGGGGGGGGATCTACAGTAGCTTACATTTTACAGTGAAGCACGTCTGAACTTAGTGATGAATTTAAATGAAGTACCATGTGTCGAGGTAACACTTTATAATTAACACCAACAAATGACTGGAGAAGTGGATCCGAAATTAGAGTTCTGGGAAATTAGAGTTCTGGCTGCTGTGCTGATTGCAAATGGAGGTTCTTGGTCTTTATGAGACTGGGGGTTGGTCAGGAACACCCCAGGTGTCACAATCACAATCTCTAGGTAGTGAGACTTAAAGATGTTAAGTCACTCAGCTGAGGTATTTATCAATTCTACAGTACTTCTACATCAGGAATACAACTTACAAAGCCCTTCAGTTGAAGAAACATCTTCAAGAATACAACCAGTTACACTGAGGTTCAATTTTTAAGTAGCAGATAGGTTTTATTTATGTAATGTAATAAATGTAATGAATTAATTAACATTTTATTAATTATAATAAATTAATTCATAATTAATAAGAGTTAACACTAAGAGTAATTTCTCTTTATAACACAGAAAGAAAGATGGCTTTAATTGTATTAAATTATTTAATTCTGTTATCCTTTACTGTCTAATCTAATCTGATCTGATCAAACCTTAAATATAATGGCTCATATCATAAGAATGCCTAAAATAAAGGTTACCTTATTTATCTTATTGAAACACACTTAATGGTTCCAAACTTTAGGGTCTGGCTTGAGGACTATTGGTGAGGGGGGGGGAACCCTCATCCATCAGCAACACTGAGGTCAAAGCGAGCCCTAATTTAGCCCAGTAGCTTAGCTGTTAATATCAAAACCCTGCAGAGATCACTGAATGTGAATGCAGGCGGCTCGCTAATAGCAAAGAGAAGCAGAGTGGGTCAGGGCGCGGGAGGTGTAGGTTAAATGCCTCGGCGTGATATAGATTTAAAAGCCCAGTCCAAAAGCTTTATGGGACTTACACACAGTGAGAGGTCACAGTGAGGGTCTAACTCACTGACAATAAAACCGCAGGTCATGTGGTGGATATTTTCACCCTGACAAGAGAGAGAAATTGAAAACAACAGCTTGTTACCAAAGAACAAGCACGGCCCTTGCTGATTAAAAAATGTATATATGTAATGACACATTAATAACTGATTTGAGCCAGATGCCTTTAGACATAAGAATTGTCAAAATTAACAGCATGAGCAGTAGTACCTGCAGACAGGAACAGTGCAGACATAACTGTAGTTTGAGCAGACAGACAAACAAAAAAAAAAACCCTGAAAACTCAAAATACACAGGGACTAGGAATTTGAAACTATAAGAAAAGAAATTAGGGAACTAGGAGATTTTAGGAGACTTTGGGAAGTAGAATAATTACGGACACTAGGAGAACTAGTAGAACAGAAGAACTAGAACTAGAAGAAAATATGAAACTAGGAGAACATGAGAACTAGAGAAACTAGAAGAAATAAGGACACTAGGAGAACTAAGAGAACACAAAAAACTAGAGGAACTAGAAGATATAAGGACACTAGGAGAACTATGAGAACATGAGAATTACAGGAACTAGAAGAAATAAGGACACTTGGAGAACTAGAACACGAGAACTAGAGAAACTAGAAGAAATAAGGATACTAGGAGAACAGGAAAACTAGAGGAACTAGAAAATATAAGGACGCTTGGAGAACTAGGAGGATACAATAACTAGAGAAACTAGAAGACTAGGAGAATACGAGAAGTGGAACTAGAAGAAATTAGGACAATAGGATAACTAGGAGAACATCAGGACTAGAAGAATTAGGAGAAAATAAGACACTAGGAGAATCTGAGAATCTGATAATAGGAGACTATAGCAAACAATTAGAGGAACCCAGGACAATGAGGAAACAAGGAGAGCTAGAGGAAACTAGAGGACTAGGAAAACTAGGAGACTCAGAAATCTATGGCACAATGAAAGCGGGAGAATTTAGGATACATAGGAAGTACTAGTAGAACTAGAAGAACCTAGTGAAATGAGCAGAACTAGAAGATCACTGTCACTTGGTAAAACTATAAAACTAGGAAACGGTGCAGACTTAATCTAGAAGACTGGGAGACCTCGGAAATGAGGAAACTGAAGGACTAAGAAACTATAGGAACTAGAAATCTAGGAAAATATGGATGATTCGAGGTGTCAAAGCAGTGACTAATGAGACGGTGAGACAAATAACAAGGAAAGTGATGTAAAAAAAAAATGATAACAGGGCGTGGCCAGAGCAGTAAACAGGAAGTCTTGGTGATGAGCCAAAAAGTAAACGTAGATTCTAGCTGCATTAAATAGTAACTCTTATTGGGTGGAGTCCAGAGTCTTACACAACGTCCGACACTGCAGCACTACAGACTATGAGTTATTTTTGTGTGCGTTTACTATTGCTAGGAGGAACAGGAGAAACTACTGCTTCCACATCAAAGTCAGAGATTTCCATTTATCACTTTACGAGGGCTTTTTTCCGAATTTTTATGTGTGAGGAGAGAACGGAAGAAAATCATCCGTAATGTTTATGCCTGCTTTTAGTGCTAATGGTACGCTAAATGCTCTGCGGAGAGAGCTTTGCACTCATGCCGGAGCTGGACAGGCAACGCGGCACAAATCAAAGCTCCTGCTGTGGAATAATTGCAATAATGCAACGCATTAAAAGGAGCCGTGGTCGGTGTGGTTCACGTTAAACTCATCAACTCACCGCCGGAATGAGCGATAATGTGCGATAAAACGGATAGAAATGGGAATTTCACTCAAGGCAGGAATACAAAGGCAGGGAGAAAATAAATAAAAAAACATTGTAGACTGTAAAGAGAGTGCTCAGCAGGACACGGAGGGCTCGGTTAGACATGCTAACGCGCATTAGCAGATTTAAAGAAAGCTCGAAAAGACTGGATATGGAATAGACAATAATTACAAAGAGCGCTTCACGAAGCAAACGAGGAAGTAATGCCTAGTCATAAAACTAGCCGTGAAACATTAGCGCTTCAAAATGATAGCACTCCATATATTTGTTTAACATGTGAGAGAAACAGATGATGATGATGATGATGATGAAAGGAAGTAAACGATAAACGAAGAGAAGCAGGAAAAGCACTTGAAACACAGAGGGAAAGGAACAAAGGATGACGTCCCGGACTTGTCCCGTGTCTCCGGTCTGTCTTTTGACCTTAAAGTCTTTTGATTAACGGAGTGACATCACAGGATTAAAGAGCGGTGTCTCTAATTGAAGTGGGAGCAGCGGCCGAGGGAGGAATACCAACCGCCCAGTGCGCACTCAATAGGCTAATCTAAACGGCGCATCAGAGCGGGGGGGGGGGGGGGGGGGGGGGGGGGTGAACGAGTGTAGGATGCACCTGTAGCTCACGGAAAGAGGAACGTACACACGCTTACGCATAAAGTTTCCTGTGAGGAGACGTTTGTTTGTTTACTTATTTATGGAAGGGGTCTCCAGTGTCAAAGCTGTAACCTTTTTAGGTTTCCTGACATCTCCAGGACGGAGGAGTTTACGCTTTGTGGTTCCTCCGTAACATGACGAGCTGCGGTTATTTTAGATGATCAGATTCAAGACGGAGAACAAAGAGAGGCTGGTGAGGGAACGGATGTTTACAGCTGCTATAACGTAAGTGAGAACAGTGTTCAAGGAGTGCTGTTCATTAATAAATAAATAAATAAACGGTAATCATGGACAAATTGCTGTGGTGTGGGAAAAGCTGTTAGAGGGAAATAATCAACTTCGGAGAAAGCTGACCCTCAGTGACTTCTACTACATAATGCATATATAGTACATAGTATATATAGTATGTATATATACTACATAGTATATATAGTAATATAGTACTATGTACCATGGACCTCCTCAGAGAGTTTCTCTTTGCCCCCAGTCACCCCTCGGCTCATTTGCAGTCTGAGCGTTTCAGGCGGGCCGCTTTGTTTCCATATCTACTGTAAAACGGGTCGTCGAGACGAAACTGACCCGAGCGTCCTCTATCCATAATCACACGGCCGAGCGCATATTAAAATCAACAATTTCCTGTTTGAGTAAAGACGGTGTCTGTGCCGTGGAGAACAAACACACTGTTTGTACAGATGCTTTAATAGGAAAGTGGTTGCTGATGTGTGTATGTGTGTGTGTAGGGGGGTTTCCCAGAATTACGGAATATTAATTACGACCTTTTGGTGTTGCTGTGTGTGCGTGTGTGTGTGTGTGTGTGTGTGTGTGTGTGTGTGTGTGTGTTTCTAGGAGAGCCCTGGATGATGTTCCCTTAAATAAATGCTGATTCAGCAATAGTTTCTTTGAGACTATTTTTTATTTTTTTTTAACCAAATACCAGAACCTTTGTGACCAAATAAAACAGGATCACGTTTTATAATAGTGAACGCAGCTCTACTGAAAGGCTGAAACGGCGAGTGCTTTTTCCACCAAGTTGATGGAAAGTGAATTGTTAACAGGGTGATCAGTGATAAAGGTCACTCGCTCAAATATTATCTCGATAGCCTCCTTCTAATGATACGCACCGTCACAAAGCAGCTCCACTAAAACGCGGAGGCTGCTAATGAACCGGGTGTGATGGTGAAGAAGAGAAGCTTCCCGATACAGCACCGCATGACGATTTATCTGTGGCGAAGCTGTATGTGTGATATGAAGATTCGCACACTGAGTGTTAGAGGTCACTAGTTCAGTCATCAGTATGAGCTGCTAACTACGTGGCATAGATGATATTGTGCCTGAAGAATTGAAAAGAAAGGCTCGTGGTGATGTCATACGGTCATCCTTGCTCATGGACTTCCTCCCTTTTCCCCCCTCTTTCCTCTCTCTTTAATATCACACAACTTAGAACGTGTAAGAAGGAGAAGGCACATTTGAAGAACACTAGGAAAAGAAGGATAAAAGGAAAGAGAAGGGTGAAAGTCTGAGTTTAGTGCAGGAATAAAAGAGAAAACAGGGGGACGGGGGACGGAAGGTGATATTAAAGCTCTCTTATTGTTTCTCATGGAGGAGGTTCTGCGTGTGTAATGCCCAGCTTTATCTCTCTCCTCTCACTCTGGCTCTGAATAATTCAGGCGCTGTGCACGTGAAAGAAGGAACCAGGAATAGCTCACGCACGGCTAAAACGAGCACGCAGACGCCTAAATTTACTCTACGCAGCTGCATTATTTATAGAACTCAGCTCATCAAAGTGATACGCAGCGCTGTAGGAAGGGTGTTAAAGTCAAAATCACACGACTGCACTAAGTTTAAAGTGTTCCAGAGAGAGAGAGAGAGAGAGAGAGAGAGAGAGAGAGATGAGCTACGTTCACTCCATCATCAACACAAATCAGCTCTAATCTAATCCTAATACACACACACACACACACACATATATATACAGTGGGGGGAGAAAGTATTTGATCCCCTGCTGATTTTGTATGTTTGCCCACTGACAAAGAAATGATCAGTCTATAATTTTAATGGTAGGTGTATTTTAACAGTGAGAGACAGAATAACAACAAAAAAATCCAGAAAAACGCATTTCAAAAAAGTTATAAATTGATTTGCATTTTAATGAGGGAAATAAGTATTTGATCCCCTATCAACCAGCAAGATTTCTGGCTCCCAGGTGTCTTTTACACAGGTAATGACCTGAGATTAGGAGCACTCTCTTAAAGGGAGCGCTCCTAATCTCAGTTTGTTACCTGTATAAAAGACACCTGTCCACAGAAACAATCAATCAATCAGATTCCAAACTCTCCACCATGGCCAAGACCAAAGAGCTGTCCAAGGATGTCAGGGACAAGATTGTAGACCTACACAAGGCTGGAATGGGCTACAAGACCATCGCCAAGCAGCTTGGTGAGAAGGTGACAACAGTTCATGCGATTATTCGCAAATGGAAGAAACTGTCAGTCTCCCTCGGTCTGAGGCTCCATGCAAGATCTCACCTCGTGGAGTTTCAATGATCGTGAGAACGGTGAGGAATCAGCCCAGAACTACATGGGAGGATCTTGTTAATGATCTCAAGGCAGCTGGGACCATAGTCACCAAGAAAACAATCGGTAACACACTACGCCGTGAAGGACTGAAATCCTGCAGCGCCCGCAAGGTCCCCCTGCTCAAGAAAGCACATGTACAGGCCCATCTGAAGTTTGCCTGAATGATTCAGAGGAGAACTGGGTGAAAGTGTTGTGGTCAGGTGTGGTCAGATCTCTTTGGCATCAACTCAACTCGCCGTGTTTGGAGGAGGAGGAATGCTGCCTATGACCCCAAGTCATAACACCATCCCCACCGTCAAACATGGAGGTGGGAACATTATGCTTTGGGGGTGTTTTTCCGCTAAAGGGACAGGACAACTGCAACGCATCAAAGGGATGATGGACGGGGCCATGTACCGTCAAATCTTGGGTGAGAACCTCCTTCCCTCAGCCAGGGCATTGAAAATGACCTGAATGACTTGGAGAGGATCTGCAAAGAGGAGTGGGACAAAATCCCTCCTGAGATGTGTGCAAACCTGGTGGCCAACTACAAGAAATGTCTGACCTCTGTGATTGCTAACAAGGGTTTTGCCACCAAGTACTAAGTCGAAGGGGTCAAATACTTATTTCCCTCATTAAAATACAAATCAATTTATAACTTTTTTGAAATGCGTTTTTTCTGGATTTTTTTGTTGTTATTCTGTCTCTCACTGTTAAAATACACCTACCATTAAAATTATAGACTGATCATTTCTTTGTCAGTGGGCAAACATACAAAATCAGCAGGGGATCAAATACTTTTTTCCCCCCCACTGTGTGTGTGTGTGTGTGTGTGTGTGTATATATATATATATATATATATATATATATATATACACATATATAAATAAAATAATAAATGTTTCATGTTCATGCCAATAAATTCATACCAAAAAATTCATTAGATTTTAATTTTTTACTACAAATTAAACAAAAATGAATGAATAAATGAATAAACAAACAAAAAACCAAAACAAATATATGACCAAATAGATTCATTTGGTTTTGCTATTCTGTTACTAATAATTCTTTAAAAGTTTGTTTTTCATACTATTGTGTAGATCGATATTTTTATTTTATTATTTCTGTTATTATATAATTTATTTTAGTGACTTTCTTTTTTTAAATGTTAGTTTCTGCCAGTTTTTTGCCATTTGCCATTTCCCACCCACTAACTAGCTCATCCCATCACATGTTCCATGGAGAGTGAGGGTTAGCATGTGCTTCCTCTGAGATACTTTAAGCCACTGCAACTTTTCAAACTGCTCCTCGTGCTCCATCTCGGGGCAGATGGATACGCCGAAGAAAGCCAGTACTGCCCTCTTCTACATACATGTGCCTCGTGGACTGCTTGAGAAAATGGTGCATAACCAGTTAGTCGGGGTAAATGCTTCCTCGAGTGCATGTAAAAGTAAATGGTTCCTTGAGAGTCTCCATACTGTGGAAAAGACGACCGGATAATTACGGATATATCGATTTCGATGGGATTGATATAACCTGGTGCTACGTAAAAGAGATCTTTTCAGTCATAATATAATCACAGGAGCACAGACACTATACTGGTCTTCCCTTGGAAAAATGTGTAGCACTATGAGACTAGCACAGTATTGCAGCAGTGGCAGTATAACGTGAGTGTTAGACAGATTTGTACAGTGTGTTACTAAGCAAGGTTTCAGATCAAGAGGAAAAAAATGGTATGGTGAAGCTTACTTTATTTCCCAGCCCCTTTCTTCAAAGGTAAAAAGCCGGGTCAATCTCGTTTTGATTGTCCGGCATTTCCCCCCTGATGGAAGAGGCTGGGAAATGGAGTAACCTGGATGCAAGATTAAAGTGTGACGCTGATATTACTTTACCAGCCAAAGCACGACTGTAAATCTGTATAATCGGTGTAGATTAGCATGAGCACAGATCATTTTCAGATTACGCCGTGATTACACCGTGAGTCACCAGCAATGTACTGACAACAAACATTTCCTTTATCTGCAGCAAATTTTAGTCAGTGGTTAAAAAAAAACAGCTCTGAAGTGGTTGTCTGAGTCATAAAGTTTAACCCATTTCTATAAACTATAAACACAGAGACAGAGAGAAGGAGAAAGAGAGAGAGGGTGAGAAAGAGAGAATAAATCACTGTCTCCTATCTCGGTTTCAACTGGAGCACCCAAATCATCCTGTCCCAGAAACAATGAAAACGAGACCCAGGTACCACACAAACAGCAGGATATCGCCTGCATAGCGCCTGCAGATCGCATGCAGAGAGACTGGGTTTGAATTCGTGGCCAGGAGTCCAAGGCCATGCTGCCTGAGCGGGAGGGATGGCTCTCACTTCACTGTCAGGCACAGTGATGCTAGAGCAGGGGTGTCCAATCTTATCCGGAAAGGGCCGGAGTGGGTGAAGGTTTTCATTCCAGCCAAGCAGGAGCCACACCTGATTCCACCTGTTTAATCAGTTGAGTGTGGCTTTCAGTAGACTCAGGTGCGGCTCCTGCTTGGTTGGAATGAAAACTTGCACCCACACCGGCCCTTTCCGGATAAGATTGCTCTAGCCAATCGTGGACGTCTGTGAGCTCATGTATGTGGAAGAGGGCAGACAGCTGTTTCCGCCGAGTGTGTTCAGCTGCCTGTGATAAAGCAGCAGATCGAAAAGATGTAGTGTCTACTTCACATGTCTTGGAGCAAGCATATACCAGATGGCCATTTTCAGGTGGGGAAAAAAAAATGCATCAAACTCGGCCGCAAATCCAGAAAAAGTGTCCCTCCCTTTATTCCTCACTTTATCTATCATGCACACCCAGAATCACACATTCTCGACTGTCATTGTTGGCGAATCCCCTGGTCCGCTCACTCACTCCCACATTCCATCAGTCACTCCTTCCCTCTCTCCCTCCCTCCCTCCTCCACTTATTCATTCGATCGAACGCTGAGTCAGAAATAAAGCAAGTTTACTTCATCACAACATCAAACGCATCACTATGTAACAAAGGACTCGAAGATTAAGTGTGAAAACACCGCCAACGCTAATATTCAACAATAAGACCTTTCTCTAAAAGGCTTTCTATTTAGACTCTATTACAAAACGCAAGGCGAAAAAAACATTTATTCACACCAAACTCCCACTTAGAGCAGAATAACAGAGGCATCGTGGGGAAATCACGCCACTACAGTGCTAACATCACAGGTGTAATGCCTCGCTTCCTGTAAGTGCTAAATTAATCATGGGTTTTACAGCATCTTTATTTTTGCGTGTTTGTTTATATGTTTAAGTAGGCTAATAAATCAGCCGTGCAGACGCAGTGTGTGAGCACCAGGTGATTTCACCATTGCAGGCGGATTGGCAGGATATTGGTACAAAATGGCCCAAATTCCCTCCTTCTCTCTCACACACACATTCTGACTCTCATTACAGCTAATTGCGCTGCTTCTGCCCAGGAGTTCTGATTAGCCAAAACAACAACAGCAGAGAGATTACGGGTTTGTGCAGATGTCCTCACTCTCTAGGCAGTTGCATCCTTCTGTCTTTATACATCTCTCACTCCAGCTGCCTTTTTCTGTCATTTTCTTTCCAACCCCCTCTTTTAAAGTAGTCAAATCCTCCTTCACTTTCTCTCACTCACCTGGTGTTTTCACCTCGTTTCTAAAGCAGTAACTGGCCCAAACTCAAGCCAAGAGAACAAGTTCTAGCTCTAATTGGTTTTCCATTAACCGGATACTATATATTTGTACCTAAGAACTGCTGCTGTCCTGTGCTCACCCTCAGACTCTTATTCACTGCTCACAACCTTTTGAACATCCTTCCAATGCACTTAGTCCTGTTTGTCTTTACTTCTTCTACACCTGTATACTATAATGATTTATAATCCCACTATCCAGTGTCACCCTGAAGAGTTTGTCTGAAGATATTTTGGCTTGTAATATTTTGATTTGTACTTCCATTGGTGTAGACATGTGCATCAGGACTGGGATCCCATGAGATCCAACAAAAAAAGTTGGAGGTATTTATGCTGCTGGTCAGGTACGAAGCTCATAGGACAAAGAAATGTCCTTCTGATTAACATGGGAGCAGACTGGACACATGCAGTGCTGCGCAATGTGTTTATCATGTTCATTGATCTTTGGTGATGCTATAACCTGGTGAGGATTACGGAGGTTTAAATGGCATATCTTTATTTTAGGGAGAAACCGAACAAACTAAGTTCATGAGAAATCATTGCATATAGGATTGGTCAGGACTTATTTGGGAGTGGTGGGATTGGCCAGAATTCCTTCAGGAGTGGTGGGATTGGCCAGAATTCCTTCAGGAGTGGTGGGATTGGCCAGAATTTCTTCAGGAGTGGTGGGATTGGCCAGAATTCCTTCAGGAGTGGTGGGATTGGCCAGAATTCCTTCAGGAGTGGTGGGATTGGCCAGAATTTCTTCATGAGTGGTGGGATTGGCCAGAATTTCTTCAGGACTTGTCGGATTGGCCAGAATTACTTCTAAACTGTTGGGATTGAGAAAATTGCCTTTGGAAACAGAAGGAATTGGTCAGAATATCTTCAAGAGTAGGAGAGATTGGGTGTTTAAAAAAAAACAGTCCTATGCATGCCTCTACATTGTTTTATTGATATGTTTTTTAGTTGTTGTTTTTTTTTTTAACTTTAAACAATTGTGTGATTGAAGGTCTGGACATATGCACCAGTTATAAATATATCATCAAATGAAGTGTTACATACTGTGTGACATTGTACACATATGCCCCACCAGGATGCAGGATCTAAGCATCCATGCAGGATGCTCCACCCCCCAAACACCCTGAGATGACATGAGGAAGAAACCTTAAGAGGAACCAGACTCACAAGGGAAACCATGCTCTCCTGGGTGACACCAGATAGTGGGTTTTGTTGGTGACAATCTAAAATAGCCATTATTAACTGTAAGTTTTGGTATTGGATGGATAGATGCTAGAAAAAGGTCCTTGTTTGTGGTGCCAGTGGTGTACTTTATGCAGTAGGTAAAAAGACAAGCCGGTGGTCTATGACTGTCTACCTGTCTCCTGTCCTCTGTTTTCTGGGCACGGGAAACCAGTATGTGGGCTTTTCTGATGCAGCACTGCTTTCTTAATGAAAATGAGAGGCTCCACTGAAGTTGTATGGCAGCACAATGAATAATTAACTTTTTTTATCATTGGAGTGGTCGTGGAGCCAAGTGTCTCTGTACATTACCATCCATGTGTGTGTTTGTACTTCTGACAGCACTGAACCACTTTGTGAGTGCTAGGGTCCTCATGGTCATGCTTACATAATGCTGATGCATAACGAGTGCACCATCATGAGGGGATGAATCAGATGAGTGTGCGTGTGCATGCTCTTTTGCTAATTAGAAGAACCCCTTAGCAAGGCTTCGCATGAAGCAATCATAACCAAAGGTGTGCGTGTGTGTGTGTGTGTGTTCCCTGTGATGTTATAAAAACCCTCCTTTGTTAATTATTAAGGCCTCATGCCAGTCTTGGACCCGGTGCTGCACAAGAGGCTAGGCAAAGTATTGTTAAGAGGGTTAGTTTGAAGTGCTAGCAGCGCTGCTCTTTTGATTAGCAACTAACACTAGCACTGCTGTGTGGTTAATTAGCAGGTAGCGCTAGCACTGCCACTCCATTAATTACCAGCTAGCATTAGCTCCAAGGGGAAAGGAAGTGGACACTGAAATGGACAGAGAGACACAGAGTGTTGGGAGTAGAGCCAGAGTGAAAGAGAAAGAGAGAAATAAATAGGTGAAAAGGTTATTCCAACTCTAGTGAACTTGATTCAGCTACAAGTAAAACCATCCACAAGCTGAGCCAGACTTTCTGGAAAATACCGGACTGCATTACAGCAATGGCAGGACGCCATCTTGGCCCTGGACAACAGCTGCAAGACGCAGTGCCAGGCTACTAGCTGAAGTGGCGTCCAGCTCATCAGTATGTGCATATGAAGACTTCGATTTGCAAAGCAGGCAGGAGCAAGATGACTTCACACACACAAAACAGATGTTTGTGTTCAACTTGAAGAGTTTAGCAAAAGCATTATCCCAGAGTTATGTTAACCATTTGAGTAGGTACCTAAATAAAATTTTCTAGCACTGTGATAAAAGTCCATAATTATACTGCTAAGTGTTACTCCCTGTAAATGGTATAATCCACAATTTTATTAATATGAAGAAAGAAAAAAAAAACAGACAGAATCTGAAAGGTTTACCTTTTTATGGTCATTTGAATTGTGGACCAACTGATGAATGCAAAATAAAAAAAAATAAACAAAAAAAAATCTTTATTTTTATTCTCACTCCATTTTCTCCCAGTCTGGTTATTGCCAATTCCCACCTACTGCCCAGTTCTTCCCCGGTCATGGCAGCTACCAACAAGTATACATTAAGCATTAACATGCACTTTCATAAATTAGCCAGTGGACATTAGAGGATCATTAAGATCTGTAAGACGTGATACTAATGTGAACTCTAACTTTTTCTGACTTGTGACTCTGAGAGGAGACTTGATCTGATCATGACTCACTGTGGCAGATTCTGGCATCTGTTCTGTCTTCAAGACCTTTCGTTCGACTCCCTGTTGTTTGCTCAAATTGGCTATTTTCGCATTCTTAACAATAATTCTAAGTGATGCTTGGCCAGATGGACATCTGGTTTGATATTTCACACGTCAAGTAGTAAGAATTTACAGATTACCCACCGCACTACAATCACAATGGGCACTAACACATGAAAACTCATGCTCCGTCATAAGCAGTCTTTTTGTATTAGCATGGAATAAATGTATCCAATATGCTTGAACTAAATAGCCCTGAATAAAACTGCAAATTGAGTTTGAGCTTGTACAAGGAATGTCCATTTTTGGACACATTTCAGGAGTTAAGATTAGTTTAGATTATCTCCTTAATTAAATTCCTTTGTTTTCTCAAGGTTTTGCCACTTTTGACAGCATTCAGTAAGAACCCCATGACAGCCTTTTGAGGTTTGGAGGCAATTAAATGAGGGGCCTGATCTGTGTTCCCTTTCACTTCATAAATCTGTCCAATCCAATCAAATGAAAGCCCAATTATTCTGCCAAGTCATTCATGCATTTCAACACTCATTTATCCAGCGGTGCATTGAGGATTGAGAGGAAGACAAAAAGGCTCCAAATCCTCCATAGTCACAGTGAGTATAGATTCCACTTTTCCTGGCAACCCCTATGTGTCATGATAGAAACATTTCAGGGGGCAAAGGTGTGATTTGTGTTCCATTGACTCATCTTCAGAGAGTTCTTCCATGACTGGGAGGCAGCAGTCCACCATGTGCCATCTTGGCTCAGCATTTGCATGACTGCCCACTCATCCCAGAGACCAAGGAGAAGACAACTGAAAGGTCTTGCCATGCAAATGACAGTTGGCTAGCACTCTAAACACTATGATCTCTAGTTGCCCTGCAGGGTTATACGATCTACAGAATGCTCTTGGCTTACTGCAGGCTAACAGTGCCCTCCAGAATTATTGATACCCAATAAAACAAAAAAAAAAACAAGCTTTTTAAGCAGTGCAATTTTTACACAGCATGAAGCCTCTTTCTGTCTAGCAAGCCCAGAGAAACTTTTAGAGGGACCCTGGTCCACTTCTGAATGCAGAATATTTAAAATCCTTTATATTTATAGGTTTGTGCAGGTGGACCTGCCTCACATGTTTTTCTTTAGGGTTAAAAATACAAAGAATGAGATTGCCACAGCGATATAATGACTTTTTGTGTCTTTAACCAGCTCTATGTTGATTTGGAAATCATCATAGGGGGATGAAATATCCTTAGCAAAATTAATGATGCCATCAGTCTTCACACGAGCCCCTGAACTACCAGCCACAAAACAGTCCCAATGCATCAATGATCTACCACCAAATTTTATAGTGGGCTATCAAGTGCTCTGTCTTGTTCTTTCTATCCCTCCTTCTCTATCATCCTCACTGTGTGTAGGAGAAGTGTGCACATGAGTCCGATTGCTGACAAATTTTCAACTGTTTCAGACATGGCACTAATTTTGCTTAATGCAATTTTTGAGTATTTATGGAATTTATATATCTATTACCTGATTTGTGCAGGTCCATAACTATGTGTCTTTGTTTTTCTCATGGTAATAAAAACCCAAAGGGCTTGTGTGCAACCTCATATTAATACCCCAGGGAAACAGGACATGGTAAGGCAGTAACAGAGGTCCAGGGAACTGACAGCAAATGGAAAATGCAAGGTCTCCACTAGAACTGCAGGGTTGTATATTTGAATGCAGGGTCTCCACTAGAACTGCAGGGTTTTGCATGTGAAGGTAGGGTATCGGCTAGTACTGCAGGGTTGTACATGTGAATGCAGGGTATCCACTACTACTGCAGGGTTTTATATGTAAAGGCAGGGTCTACAATAGTACTGCAGGGTTTTACATGTAAAGACAGGGTCTACAGTAGTACATGTGAATGCAGGGTATCCACTAGTACTACAGGGTTGTACACGTGAATGCAGGATCTACACAAGTACTGCAGGGTTTTACATGTAAAGACAGGGTCTACAGTAGTACTGCAGGGTTGTACATGTGAATGCAGGGTATCCACTAGTACTACAGGGTTGTACATGTGAATGCAGGGTCTACACTAGTACTGCAGGGTTTTACATGTAAAGGCAGGGTCTACACTAGTACTGCAGGGTTTTACATGTAAAGGCAGGGTCTACACTAGTACTGCAAGGTTGTATATGTGAATACATAGCTACCAAACTTTATTCAGCACAAGGAACATTAGTGCAAAACATTGTAAAACATAATATTTCTAATACAAGATACTATGCTAGCACTGTATGGTTATACAAGCTAATACAAAGTTCTGCAAGCTATCCAAAGGGCAGGGAACACTTATCAGCTATCAGCAATTATGCAAACTAATCTGGGATTGCATTTATGACAGGCAAGGTGCCAACACTACAGATTCATGCAAGACACAGCTAGGATTGCTCTGCAAAGAGTAAGAGTACTTCACTGGTTAAGGTGGGGCTAAGGGGTTATGCAACGTATTTAGCAAGTCAGGATCTGTGCCAATGACAAAAGGTTGGCAAATTTAAATCCCAGAAGTGCCAATAAACAGCTGGATCTTTGAGCCGGACCCTCCAATCCAAACCACTCTGTAAATGTAAATGTTTCCATTTAAATGTAAATGTAAACTTGCAGTGTTTGTATTTTAATAGTCCACCAAGGAGAACCCAAAACACTGAACACTGCTATAGCAGCCCAGTTATATTATTTCTGCTGCCGTCTCATTAGTCTCATCTCTCAATTTCCTTCCATTAGCCCTGACACACAACCTCAATATAACAGACCTTTTCACAAAATGATTACAGGAACCACTAGAGCTGTTTTTCTTGTTCCGAGGTAGTTCATTTTCTTTGTGTTTTGAAATGGAGCTTGCAAACCTGCCATCAGACTTTATATGGTGTGTAATTTGTCTCAGTCTATTTAAGGACACCCAAGGACAGAAGCAAAATATATGTTGAAGCTGTTTGTTAGCATACAGAAATAAATTAATTTATCAGACTCAATACAACCAGGCATCTACTTTACTAATGCATTGTGCATGAAAGAAAGAGAGAGAGAGAGAGAGAGAGAGAGAGAAAGAGAGAGAGAGAGAGAGAGAGAGAGAGAGAGAGAGAGAGAGAGAGAGAGAGAGAGAGAGAGAGAGAGAGAGGGAGGATATTTCATCTCCACAACATGAAAGACAAAGAGAAGGAAATTATTTGACACTGTGCTATGACTACTGAAGTATAAATTAGCTTTGTTTTGCTTCTGAAGGTCAAAGTTCATCCATGCAAGAAAGGAAATATCCTGGTTTCTGAGCCCTCGCTTGTTGAGACTCTGAACAGCCTCCCTCCCCTTGAGGCACCACAAGCTCTCACTCCTCGTTATGGAAATGTCACCCTATTGAGTGGTTAATAATAGCAAACAGCATAATCGATTCAATTGGAGCGTCTCTGCCATTCTGCATTGTCTTAACATGCTCAATGTACACAAGCTTTAATAATAACACCAATAACAGCACAAAGCAAGCAGGTAGACTGTTAGCCACTTTTACATTATGGTGCAGGATTGTACGGAAAAGAAAAGTAATTTAAGGGGAAAACAGAGCACACAGCTTCGACATTTCAATGAGGAAGAAGAGGGAGAGTGTTAGCGAAACAGTGCTACAGGCCTAAGTGTGTAATCATCATTTTCCTTAATAAGGCATCAGACAGAATGCTACAACTCAGTAGTAGGAATTCAAGAGATAAATTCAACCTGAAATATTTCCTCAACTCTACACTGTACACAATGTAAACCTACAGTCAAGCAAAAGTTTTAGGACCTACAGAATTTGTAGCGAGTTCAGATCAAGACACTTGTCTATTTTTGTTGTTAGTCCTGTCATTCATTCACCAAATTTAAACCACTTCACCAATACACCCTTACAATGTGACCATAATCGAAATTTTAAACGATTATTAACCAAAATTTAGACTGTGGGCTAACATTAAAAACTTTATTACTTCTTCTTATTTAACAAATAATACTCTCTGCTGTGTAGTGTAGCTGGCATGCAGTGGAGTCTAAAGGGTTTTTTTTAGGCTAGTGACATGATGATGATGATGATGATGATGATGATGATGATACTGTATATTTGACAATCTGACAAGACAAGACTGTGTTTGGCAAAGTTTTACTAACTTGGTGCCATGACCTGGATGGCACACAGTTTTAGTGTGCCAAGGTGCAAAGGTACTGTTTAGGTGGAAACAGATTTAGGACCCAGTGACTTGTGACATCATATAATCCTTTCCATTTCTGTGTAAAAGAAGATCGAGATACATCTCTAGTAGTGAGGAAAGACAGGTTAACTTTGCGTTAACTTTGCTGGACGTGTCGCATTCACCATGTGAAGAGAAGGTAAAAGTTCAGAAACTAATAGAAGTACTACCGGGAACCTCTTAATTACATCTGTGGTGCTTTAGTAAAAGGGTGGATTGGGTGCCTGACCAGAGAATATAAAGAAATAATAGAAACCGTTATGAAAAATCTGTTAGCGAGCAAAAGGAGACTCACTACTAGACTTAGGAGCGGTCTACAAATATCTAACAACTTGGTGCCGTGACCCGGATCCTGAATCCTTTTATATAAGATATTATATATACAATATGCACAATTCTATATGCATTCATGTCCTCATTGTTATTCAAAAATAGTAGAACATTATTTTTTTTTTAATAAAGTGGGTGTGTCCAGACTTTTGACTGGCAGTGTACCTCTCTCTGCTTCTTATTTCTATATTATTATTCTATAATATTGTCATTATTTATCATTAACGCAATCAAAATTGCAAACTCACTCTCTCTCTCTCTCACACACACACTCACTCACTCACATACACACACACACACACACACACACACACACACACACACACACACACACACTCACTAGCCAATGGCAAAGAGAATCTGTCGCCAAGGCAACAAGTCCCCTCCAAATACAAAATGTCACACGTTCTATTTTTAGATTGCTTTTCCTTCATATGCATGTAAAAGAAATGTGAATTCCTGAAGAGCAATATGCGTGTCAGTTGTGATTGTTAAAACTACAACCTGTGCGCACACACACACACACACACACACACACACACACACACACACACACACACACACACACACACACACACCCCTTGGAGGAGGATTGTTGCTACTAGTGTGACTGTCTTTCCCACTGAGGACTACGACAACTGACAAAACACTTCATCGCTAATTGGAGTGGAACAACTTAATAAACCCCCTGTACAACAACCGTACAACCTAATGGCAGTTTTTTAATATTTAAATGGTATCAGCTTCCAACACCATGTAACATCCTTTTGTTTCTAGGACAGTATTTTCAAGCATTTACGGCGGTTATCCACGAAAACACACAAACTAAAACTTAACCAGAAATAATTTCTATTCATCCATAAACTGTAGGAAAAGGTTTGGGTCAGACTCAGCTTTGAGTAGTTTATCAGAACACCATAGAAATACCTTTATTTCCTCATGACCCCCTTTAAAAAGTAGGCCACCCTGCACTACAGCTGGAAATAACATTTTTATTGACGTCATTACCTGATTGGTCAGAAGGTGTTGATTAATTTCCTGTAACAGCAGCTCTGACAGAAGTGCAGCTGCGAATCGCAGGTTAACATTAATGCACTCGTTCTAATAGGATATCGTTTCTATAGTAACAGCTCATACACGGGGACTTGTATGGTGGATGTAAACGGATTTTAAAACGTGTGAAAATTGTTGATATGGTAAAGGAAATGTTTATGTGGCATTTATGGTCACCGTAACAGTCAAAGGTAAAGCTGTAACTACGTTTGTCAGACGACAGCCTGTGTCGGAATGATTTGGGAATGATTTGGGAAGACGGGATGAAGGTTGTTTTAGGACAGTGGTTCTCAAACTTTTTCAGCGTGAGGCCCCCCCTTGTGTAGAGTGCATCCCTTTGTGGCCCCCTAGAGTCGTCGAATTTCCGCAATTGAGTTTTTTCATGCTAGGCTCTTCTGTATTATCCATAACAGCATGATGTCTCTGTTTGGTGTGTCTTAGTGTGCTGTGTAGAATTGATTTCATTGATTAATATTTCTCATTTTTATGTACATCATAGTTCCAACATCAACAATCCCAACTTACATAGAGTTTAAATTAATTTTAAAAAAAAACAATTCTAGAATTTCTATGCAGCCCCCCCCGGTACCATCTGTGTGTGTGTGTGTGTGTGTGTGTGTGTGTGAGAGAGAGAGAGAGAATAGGTGCTTATGGTTTATTAAGTATCTATAGGAATTTCAGCTGTGATCAGGAGTAGCCAGGTTGGGCATCTCCATGGTTACTGGTGTGTGTGTGGGGGTGTGTGTGTGTGTGTGTGTGTGTGTTAGAATCTGCCAGGCCTCTTTAAATGGGTTTGTTCGGGAGGAGGTGTGTTTAGTGCTCCGAGCATGGACAAGCAGTGTTTATGCTTGTTTATAACCATGACTCGTAGCCAGCGGGATGTAAGGGTGGTGTTTATACACATATGCTGGGTGTGCATTTTGGTCATGTGACAAATCCTGGAAACAGGGTAAGTTCCCGCCCCCAAAATCACTATAAGCAATCAGGCCACAGTTCCTGTCCCTAAAGCCACTGTAAAGAACCAGATCACTGTTCTTCCCAAAAATGTCGCTGTGACCAATCAGACCGCAGTTCCCGGCCCCAGTGTCGCTGTGACCAATCAGACCGCAGTTCCCGGCCCCAGTGTCGCTGTGACCAATCAGACCGCAGTTCCCGGCCCCAGTGTCGCTGTGACCAATCAGACCGCAGTTCCCGGCCCCAGTGTCGCTGTGACCAATCAGACCGCAGTTCCCGGCCCCAGTGTCGCTGTGACCAATCAGACCGCAGTTCCCGGCCCCAGTGTCGCTGTGACCAATCAGACCGCAGTTCCCGGCCCCAGTGTCGCTGTGACCAATCAGACCGCAGTTCCCGGCCCCAGTGTCGCTGTGACCAATCAGACCGCAGTTCCCGGCCCCAGTGTCGCTGTGACCAATCAGACCGCAGTTCCCGGCCCCAGTGTCACTGTGACCAATCAGACCGCAGTTCCCGGCCCCAATGTTGCTTTGACTAATCAGATCTCAAACCCAAATGTCTTCATTGTATAGCAAAAACAAAACAGAGGGGACTGGATATAAATAAATAAATATGTGGGTTTTTTTTGGTGTCGTGATTGATCGCTGCTGCCAAATACTCAAATACATCTTCCCATCCACAATACACATAATGGACACTGGCTAGTTTGTCCCTTCTCATTCCTTCCCTTCCCATCCTTTCTTCCCACACACACACACACACACACACACACACACACACACACACAGGGGCAGGGGAACTAATTACAGCCTGAACTATATGCAGTGCTTTATTCATAGCCTTGCTACCTGTTCCAGAAGTGTATTTCATCAGCTGACATGATTTCCATCTCTTCCACTCAAACCTCACACAAGCGCACACACACACACACACACACACACACACACACACACACACGTACGTTACATCATCACTACACTTTCTGCTAACCCTCTGCTGGGCAAAGTACTGCAGAGCCTGATAGCACTCAAATCGCATGTGTGTGTGTGTGTGTGTGTGTGAGTGTGTGTGTGTGAGTGTGTAAGCATTATGACTAACACTGATGCTATCAAATCTGATGACTCAATATGAAAGAAGCTTAAAAAAGCAGATAAAAAGACTTCCCACTGACAGAAACAGCTGAACAGACCGATCGGATTGTTGAGTAAACTTGGTGTTTATTTATTCCGTGTAATTCGGTTCGGTTTTTAAACAGGAAGTGTGTAAGATTAAAGACACACCTGTGCATCACAGCACCTCAATAGACAACACAGGAGAAGAGCACAACAGCCATACACCAGATTAGCTTGGGCTCAATAAATGCTTATGATGCTAGCTTAGTCTTTCTTTCCTTCTTTTTTTTAAAATTATGATAACGTGAAAAGAAGCATGTCCTCTGTACCCATCATCCCCTGTGAAGGAGGCGTGGCCACTGTGTGTGTCAGTCTCAGTGAAGGAGGCGTGGCCACTGTGTGTGTCAGTCTCAGTGAAGGAGGCGTGGCCACTGTGTGTGTCAGTCTCAGTGAAGGAGGTGTGGCCTCTGTACCTGTCAGTGTCAGTGAAGGAGGTGTGGCCTCTGTGTGTCAGTCTCAGTGAAGGAGGTGTGGCCTCTGTGTGTCAGTCTCAGTGAAGGAGGCGTGGCCACTGTGTGTGTCAGTCTCAGTGAAGGAGGCGTGGCCACTGTGTGTGTCAGTCTCAGTGAAGGAGGTGTGGCCTCTGTACCTGTCAGTCTCAGTGAAGGAGGTGTGGCCTCTGTGTGTCAGTCTCAGTGAAGGAGGTGTGGCCTCTGTGTGTCAGTCTCAGTGAAGGAGGTGTGGCCTCTGTGTGTCAGTCTCAGTGAAGGAGGCGTGGCCACTGTGTGTGTCAGTCTCAGTGAAGGAGGTGTGGCCTCTGTACCTGCCAGTCTCAGTGAAGGAGGTGTGGCCTCTGTACCTGCCAGTCTCAGTGAAGGAGGTGTGGCCTTTATAGCTATCATGTATCAAACATACAGCTATCAAAGGAGGCGTGGCCACTGTGTGTGTCAGTCCCAGTGAAGGAGGTGTGGCCTTTATAGCTATCATGTATCAAACATACAGCTATCAAAGGAGGCGTGGCCACTGTGTGTGTCAGTCCCAGTGAAGGAGGTGTGGCCTTTATAGCTATCATGTATCAAACATACAGCTATCAAAGGAGGCGTGGCCACTGTGTGTGTCAGTCCCAGTGAAGGAGGTGTGGCCTTTATAGCTATCATGTGTCAAACATACAGCTATCAAAGGAGGCGTGGCCACTGTGTGTGTCAGTCCCAGTGAAGGAGGTGTGGCCTTTATAGCTATCATGTATCAAACATACAGCTATCAAAGGAGGCGTGGCCACTGTGTGTGTCAGTCCCAGTGAAGGACGCGTGGCCTTTATAGCTATCATGTATCAAACATACAGCTATCAAAGGAGGCGTGGCCACTGTGTGTGTCAGTCCCAGTGAAGGAGGCGTGGCCACTGTGTGCGTCAGTCTCAGTCTGTCGGTCTCTGTGAAGGAGATGTGGCCTCTGTACCTGCCAGTCTCAGTGAAGGAGGTGTGGCCTCTGTACCTGCCAGTCTCAGTGAAGGAGGTGTGGCCTCTGTACCTGCCAGTCTCAGTGAAGGAGGTGTGGCCTCTGTACCTGCCAGTCTCAGTGAAGGAGGTGTGGCCTCTGTACCTGCCAGTCTCAGTGAAGGAGGTGTGGCCTCTGTACCTGCCAGTCTCGGTGAAGGAGGTGTGGCCTCTGTACCTGCCAGTCTCGGTGAAGGAGGTGTGGCCTCTGTGTGTCAGTCTCAGTGAATGAGACTTGGCCTCTGTACCTGTCAGTCTCAGTGAAGGAGGTGTGGATTTTAGGTGAAAACAACTAGACTACTGTTCACAGAGTAGCAAGTTAGCCAGAGAAGCTAGCTACATCATACGTGAGGTCGCTTCACGTTCCTATCTACAAACAGCAATACAAATGCAAATAAGACAGTTAGTGAGCAAGGGATTCATTTACAATTGGTCAGAATTTGGTCCACTACACTTCATGGAACTGAACAGAATTCCCCAGGTGACACTGCCTGCACATCTAGCCCAAATCAGGATCTCCGAGGGCCGCTGCATTCCAGACGGGATAGAGTTCATCTCCGAAGTGCGCAAATGCCGCCTAAAAATGTTGCCTACCCCGGGAGCTGGGTCCTGATTAGAACACAGTGAGAGTGTGCATTAGATGGTGTGAGTGTGTGTGAGAAGAAGAAGAAGCGGACACACGTTCTTGCTTGACCAAGATAAAAACACAGCGTCACCCTCCGAACCGCCATTACACGTTCAAACAGAGCTAACTGAAGGATGAAATTAAAACGGGCCGAGCAGCTACACCCTGGCATTCCTGTACCGTTTATCCGCCGTAACCATGACGCTTCTGTGGGACCGTTCCTGTGACTAAGCTCTCGTTGCTAGTGTGTGTGGTTGAGCATCGATGTTTAAGTGTCTCTGAGTGTGCTGCTGTACGTGGTGTGTGACGGTGTAACAGAACCGTGGGTCGGAAAGATACACACACACACGGGCATGACACCCGAACACACCTCAGCACTGACTGTAGCGCTGATTCAGTTAGCAAAGCACTATTAATCTGACTGGTGTGGATGTGTGTGTAGCCGCATGTTTATATATATATGTGTGTGTGTGTGTGTGTGTGTGTGTGTGTGTGTGTGTGTGTGTCACGGCGGGGCTAATATCCTTTGATAATGTGATTTTTATGGTTTGATGAGACACTATGATGTTAGGCACTCCCCAGCTGTTCTTTATTAGCTAATATGCTAACCACCTGTTTTCAGAACACTCTCATCTTCCCCAATCAATTTCAACCACACCTCACTGATACACACACACACACACACACACACACACACACACACACACACACACAGCTGAACACACACATACACACATATACACGAATTTACGTGTGTGTTCAGCAGTGTGTGTGTATGTGTATGTTCAGCTGTGTGTGTGTGTGTGTGTGTGTATATACACAGGATTATACTGTAGTCTAGATTAAACTCTCATTTGGAGACCCTGCCACTGGAAGGCGGTGATTTAAAGTGTGTTTTCCGCTCTGAAGAACCACTGAACCGGATCGACGGGATGAAAATGACCGATCTGAAAACACTCGGAATGAGATCGGATCGGCGCCACTTTCGTTTTCTTCTAACTCCGAACGTCTGATTTTAATCACACGGTGACTAATGGAACTACGACGCTTTATTAACCATTAAAGTGTATAAATCCGTCTCCTGCGGTGGAAATGGAGCGGAGTGTGTTTCTCACTGCAGATCGTGTGCTTTGGGAAATGAATTTCATAATAAATGAACGCTGTCGGTTTAGGGTCCTTCCTGTTTAAAGCTCTGCTCTGTAAAATAAAACCGCTCTCGACATTCATTTCAGTAAACCCTCACTCTCCGTGCTCTGGATCTGGATCTCCGCGATGTGGTTTTGGGCCGCAGACATGAGTTACATCCACAGGCGTGTGTTTTTGTTTGTTTTTTTAACCCTTCTCATGCCACGGCGCTGTCGAGTTCTGGATCCTGATTGGTCGGAAACAGCTCCGACAGTAGCGCAGCTTTATATCAACCGCGCTCGTTCTAATCCGTTATTGTCACCACGGTAACAGCTCATTCACGGGGACTTGTACGTTCCACGTAAACAGATCAGATATCACTGATGTGCTGGAGTTTTCTGTAAGGAGGCGTTTGTTTATAATTAAACAGTCCGTACAGGATTTCGCAGAGTTTTTGTGTCATCGTTGCGACCAAGAAACGCTCGGCTTTGCTGCGGCTTTTTTTCTCTCTCGAAATTTGCCATGCGACAAAAAACTACTCGAATTGGCGAAATCGCAACCGCACAAGATTGTTCCGCACGGTCTTTCGCGGCGATGCTTGCTGGTAAATCAGACCTTTCAGCTGTACTCGTGTTCGACGCACGTGAACCGAAGAGGGCTTCGGCTGAACGTCTCGTCCCAAATCTGCGGAAAATCTGCGCTAATTTCGAATCGTCTGCGAGGATTTTGCGGAGTTTGCTCGATATCGCGTTGATTTCTGTGGGCGGAAAATCGCGAAGTCCTGGAAGCACTGACTATAGATACTAGAGATGTCACTGAGGCGTTACCCAGGATCGTTATCAGCCCGATACCAGCCACTAACGGTGGGTCAGATATCGGAGAGAACAAAGTCGATCCGATCCTGTAACAAATGGAAAAGATTGGACCTGGATTTGAAAAAGATTTCTTTTTTAAACTGGAGCTATATATATATATATATATATAAAGTTGAATTTATATAACTGAATTTTTGGTCAGGATTGAGGGTTTGGGGTTTGAATCCCGCCTCCGCCCCGTGTGCACGTTCTGAGTTTACATGCTCTCCCTGTGCTTCGAGGGTTTCCTCCGGGTTCTCCGGTTTCCTCCCTCGGTCTAAAGACATGCTTGGCACTCTAAATTGTCCGTAGCGTGCGAGTGTGTGTGATTGGGCCCTGCGATGAGTTGGCATCCCGTCCAGGGTGACCCCGCTCCTTGTGCCCCTGGGAGTTCCCTGGGATAGGCTCCAGGCTCCCTGTGACCCTGTGGAGGATAAGCGGGATGGAAAATGGATGGATGGATGGATGGATGGATATTTGCCATGTGCATGATTTTCGACTGAAAGACATTTGGCTTTCCGCAAAAAAATAAATAAATCAAGGAATCA
>CM042545.1:21104706-21137206 GCA_023630585.1 Cranoglanis bouderius | reverse complement strand
AGGAAGGGAAAAAATGCGAATGCCACCACCATTATGACCTGCATTCTTTTTTATTTACATTTTTTTTTATCTCGTATGCTCAGTCACACTCAGAGCAAAAACACTGATTAATCAATAAGTCAATAAAGGTTCAAACTAATTGATTAATTAACAAAATGAAACAGTTGAGGATGAGGTGCAGATGAAGGCGGTCTCTGTGTAAGCCCCGCCTCCACGTTCCCTTCATATCACTCAGGGAGATGAGCTTCCTTATCTGTTCCATCTTTAACCACTTAACTCGTTGCTCAGTTTAATTAGGTAAAATGGGAGTAGGAATAGGAGGAGGAGGGGGTGTGTGTGTGTGTGTGTGTGTGTGTGTGTGTGTGTGTGTAGCGATGATGCCGAACGATCCCGGCGCTTTTGCCGTGTGAGGGACGCAAACGAGCAAGGACGTCTCCCTGGAGAGAAGGAGAGTCTACACCACTCACCATCAGCTAGGAAACACACACTCACATTTCACTCCTGGTTTAAGCGCTATTCAGAAGTTGTGGGAGAGTTACGCACACGGGGGCGGAGTTTGAGTCAAATAGAGGCATGTCTCAGTTATGTACAATTCGGACCTCTCGCGTGGTATCGGCCGGCGTGAGGAGCAGTATTAAAGTCCCCGTGAAGCGCCTTGAAACTCGCAGAATCATTCGGTGTGTTGACGGAATTTCCACTGAAACAGGAAGACAGGGCGTGACATATCAAGTGGCTCCTCCCCCTTTTTAAGTAGCCAACAGCGCTTAGCTTACCTCACAGCCCGGGCTAAGCCATACTTGACAGTCAGTACCAAGGATTTTTTATAATGTTGGGGGCGGGACATCTGATTGGACGAAAAATCTGATGAGAAGCTGAAGTGCAGAATGATGTCATCAAAACTGTTGATCCGTACTGGTGGTAGAGAGAGACTGTACATCTTGAGGACGTCGGAGGAGCCGCATCTTTATCCGAGGCATGGCTTACCTCGAGGATCAAATTTTATTCATTAACTTAAAGTGAGCTGTGAGTGTAGCAGATGATCGCTCAGTCAGTTTATCCTTTAAACCGTGGGCACGGTTTCTTTACAGCAGAGCGCCTCGAATTAACAAAAAACATTTTATTAATTTGACAAATCCAAACATCAAATTGAAAGCGTGATGAAATAGATCATATCCAGCACACACGTGGATGTTTATCTCATAGCTACATGAAGTTGCGCGTGAGTAAACGCAAAATAATAGGATGCGCTGGATCAAGTGCTATTTTATCAACTGCTGAATAATGAGCATGGAATGAACATTGTTGGATTAAACCAGTGATTAATGTAATAATTATAACTAGAACACTGAATACAGCCCAAAACAGCTTCAGTTCAAATGTCTTGGCGTCAAATCGACAGCTATCACGTTTTGGTTTGATAAAAGTGGACTTGGGAACAGTGTGGAGGAAATGGGCTTTAAAAAAAATAATAATAACAAAAGCACAAAAGCAGCATATCACTACAGAAATGAGAACAATTGTGTGCTGTGAATGGAAAGCGTGTTGAAGTCATTTTATATTATTGATATCATGATAAATTAAAGCTGCAGGCAGCAATTTCGGGGGCCAAGCACCCAGACTCTGGGTGCCATTACAGAGCCGTAACTATAGGCAAAGGGATTCATGAGTGATTTGTAGTTTCACTCATGACGTGTATGTATTGACTACGGACAGTGGTGGAATTCTCTGACTGTAGGAGGAAAAGTCTAGATGAACAAATGGGCAGCAGGGTGGCATTGCTGCCGCTACTGCCGTGACCTGTGGTGTTGTCTGGTGCTACTTTGACCTGTGGTTGTGATTGCTGCTGCTTCTTCTTGCAATTTAAAAACATCTAAGGTATTTATATATATATTTTCCCCCCATTATCAGCCTATCAGCCTGGGCCTTTTTCCCCCCTACTTTGTGCAAGTTTAGACAGGTCTCAAGATGATGTGAGCCAAATTTGGTTAAGATTGAACCAAATTTGGAGGGGGATATCGAACATTTCACAACTTATTACCTGACGGTTCTATGGGCTGCTATAGACACCCTAGCCAGAAGAAGCAGAAGAATAAGAATAAGAAAAGGTAGAATAACAACAGGGTGCCTACACACCTTCGGTGCTTGGTCCCCTAATTACATCACAATACACTTTTCAAATATTTAAAATAATTTACAGAAAAAATTTAAATCCTTTTAAGTGTTGATTTATTTTTGTAGGCAATAATTACGTTTTAAAGTTAATATATCATGAAACATATTTTGCATCTTAGAAATGTCTTGAAATATTGTGATATTTTTGTCATATCTCCCACCCGTACCAGGTATTACTGTGATTCTGTATTAAACAGTTGAATCAATAGCCTGGGCCACACTAACATGGCTCAGTTTAAAATTTGAATCTTTTCTCATCCGTTTTTATTTATTTATTTATTTTTTGCCTTTCCATAGCATCCACTGTAAACGCATCAAACCGGCTTTCCAGCGCTGATAAACCAACAAGCACAGATTTGGTGTTGTAGTGCAAAAAAAGGGAAGCATAACTTTTTTCGTAAAGTCATGACGTGGTGTTGTCACGTGACCAAGATGGTGGATCGTGCTGCAATGCCAATTGCTGTATTGTGCATTTTAATTTAATGTTTGACTGCTGTGTATAATATACAAGAGAGGGGGAAAAAAAAAAATCACGTTTAATGTTCATGTTATCCAAACGAATGAAAATGGCAGCAATGACATAACGTTCAAAGTCAAAGACATTTAATTAATCACCTGCAGAGTATACAAGAGACATTTCACTGAAATGCACTGGAACTGTACACTGGAATGGCTGTTCATGGGTCAGACACCCAGCCTGCTTGCCCTCTATGCCTTTTTCACTCATCTCTGTGTTTTATTGTGGATGAGAAACTTTTGAGAAAAATCCATCCATCCAATTTTCTGTATGGCTTATCCTACACAGGGTCGCGGGGATCCTGGAGCCTATCCCAGGGGACTCGGGGCATGAGGCGGGGGACACCCTGGATGGGGTGCCAACCCATCGCAGGTCACAATCACACACACACACACTACGGACAACTTGGAGATGTCAATCAGCCTACAGCGCATGTCTTTGGACCGGGGGAGGAAACCAGAGTACCCGGATGAAACCCCCGAGGCACAGGGAGAACACCACTCCACGCACACAGGGTGGAGGTGAGATCCGAACGCCCAACCCTGGAAGTACGAGGCAAACGTGCTAACCACTAAGCCACCATGCCCCCTGATAATAAATTTTTGAAATCTGTTGTTTTTTGTTGTGTCCTGACATTATTTCTTTCTTTATAGAAGTTGGTGAGGACCACAAAATTGTTATTTAGGATGGAGTACTTTCTTTTTCCCATGACTGTTTATACATACCGTATATAATTGCTTTTCAATATTTGTATACAATATTTGTCTTGATGAGATCATGATCTCTGATACGATTTCGGTCGTATCTCCCACCCCCAGCAAGTGAGATGGCAAACGGATCAATCCGGTTCAATTCGATTTTATTTGTATAGTGCTTTCAACAATAGTCAGAAAATAGCTTTACAGAAATCTGGATGGAAAATTAGATCCCTAATGGACAAGGCAGAGGTGACAGTGGTGAGGAAAAACTCCCTGATATGACCCACTGAGAGGAACCAGACTCAAAAGAGGACTGGGTGATAGCGGATGGTGGGATTATAAATCATTACGGTATACAGGTGTAGAGGCGGAAAGACAAACCGTACTGAGTGTGTTATAGTGTGAAGATTCTTGAGATGAGCACAGGATTGATTACGGCAGCATCTCTATAACATCCAGGTGAGATTATCCACAAAATCTTATCAGGAAGCAATAAGATCTTTGTGATGCTTGGGGTCTGTCTCTGAATATGCGGTTCTCCTGAACCTTTAACGATAAGTGGTTTCATTAAATGTTCTTTTTCGTCCTGTCCTTCTGTGTTGCTCCTTATTTCCCCCCCATTTGCTATACCGAACGTCTCGCTTCTCCTTCTGTCAGTCTTAATTTCTTTCATTCTTTGCATCAGCCGGAGTGGCAGGATCTCATAAGCTTGTCACTTTCTACTCAACATCTACCTCACCAGCGTTTCGCTCTCACTATATCTAACCGCCACTATGAAAAAAGTTCTGATTCAGTTATAATTCAGCAGATGATATGGACAGGCACCACTACAAACTTGCTGCATTTTCAATAATAAAACCAAATAAACAATACCGAGGCTAAAAATAAATTCAAATATATATATATTTTTTTTTTTTAAATCACTCTCTCCTTCTTCTTTCCCTCTCTGCTTTGTCCATATTTATCACAGCCTGCTGTAAATCAGAGCCGGAGTAGACAGGGAGGCTCCAGACGTATGCGCTGCGCCGTGATGGACAGCACCTGGGTGACAACTGTGAGAAACAAGCAGATAAATCAGCCCGAGCCATGTCGCCGAGCTCCGCCCACTCCAGCCATCAGTCAGAATGATAGGCGTCTCCTGACACCGCCCTGATTTGTGCAATACGTTGCCGTGTTGGGAGAGATCTGGAGAGAGAGACCGAGACAGATGAAGTATGTGGGCAGTATTTTATCACCGCACGACGACAACCAGCCCACATCACTTTCTAAAAATATCCACGAGTTCTCTTCAGGTGAGCGGTGTTGACAGAATCTCTGCTCCTGCAACCAAGCTGCATGACATAATCCCTCATCTTTAGAAGAATGCGCCAGATGTCTCACACAAAACAAGACGATATGTAACCAGACGATATCGTACCGTATCTCGCAATTAGAAGCTCCGAAAACAAGTTGAATCAGTTCCATTCTAGACCAGAAGAGGAACATGTGGAGTCCAGATGCAGAAAAAGCAGCTTGGTGAAGTTTGTGTAAGGTTCTGTACCAGACACTCGGTAGATATCATTTGCACTGTTTGTTCAGTTCATCTCAGTTACTATAATTATGAAACACCAACCTGGAGATTCTCCTTGAAACCTGTTCATCAACGTGAATTTCTAGCAACACTTACAACTGCGAATCTGACTTTAGCTAACTGGTATGAAAGCTAGCGTTTAGCAAAACTTACTACAATCTAATTGGTCAAAACACACTGTACCAAATTTATACCAATTCTGAATTGGTCAGAAGATCTTGATTAATTTTCTATAGCACACGTTATCGTTTCATTATTGACATCTTCAGGACAGAAGAGTTTTGCAGTTTCCCAATACCAAGTTGCCAAATGTTTGATACATATGTATGTATTGAGATAAATTGGGGCGAATCCTGGAATTAGACCGTTTTTTTCCCCCGTTTATTATCATTTGAAGGCACACTACCGAGTCGAAACGTTTAAAAAGTTCTGAGTTTTCGACTGATCGCTGGTGAATTTAATGACAAGGTGAATGTTTTTAGAAGTCAGAAACTTGTAATTACTGTAATTTCAGCATGATCTGAACACACCTGTCAGAGATCTAAATAAGAATTAGAGTAAAGGAGGATATGGAAGCTCCAGATGCATGTACCAGGCGGTGATGGACTGAGTCTGTGCCCACACCAAGCAAAACCAACTTATACCAATGCCATCTTGATGCAAGAACAGGACAGCTCTGAAAGGCTAAAGTTCCAGTCCTTTGCTCTTACATGTCAAATTCAGTACAACTCACATTACAGCACATTATATTTGCATAGCGTCTGAGTTGACACTTTTGCCCAAAGCAAGTTTCTCATTAGCCGACTGCAGGGACTGGTTTCCCCTCCAGCAAAGAGTGGTTAAGTATGTCCCTTAAGGGCATCATGGCACAGAACAGCATACAAACACCACATGCTGCTCAGAATCAACCGTTCTCAAATATAGTTGTGGTATTTAATTCAGATTTATCCCGACACAAACGACAGTGTGCCACTTTTGCCATCCTGAAGCCCACAAGCTCCTGTTTCTGTCAGGACTAAAAGTCTGTCTAATAGTGACAGTTAAATCAATAATACTTACTGTTAAATTTACACTGATTTCAGAAATAAATTCATTCATTCATCTTCACTAACCATATTTGGGATATTTGGGGTCGGATCCAAAGAATATCCTGGTGACACTGGGTGTAAGGTGGGAATACAGCCATTCACAGAGACTTGTATGGTGTGGATACTCCACATAACCTAAACCTAATAATACAAAGAGTGAAATGTGCTGGACAGGACAACAATTTAGAGTCGCCAATAAATAAAATTCTATTGTATGCAGAAAAGTTTTTTTTTTTTTTTTTTTTTTTTTTTTTTTTTTTTTTTTTTTTTTTTTTTTTAAGTTGTCCAGTCGAGATCCGTGGTAACAGGGTAGGAATAGTGTATGAACAGGGAAGGAACAGGGTACGAACAGGGTTGGAACAGGGTAGGAAGAGGGTAGGAATGGGGTACGAACAGGGTAGGAACAGGGTAGGAACAGGATATGAATAGGGTAGGAACAGGGTTGGAGCAAGGTACGAACAGGATATGAACAGGATAGGAACAAGGTACGAATAGGGTAGGAACAGGGTAGGAACAAGGTACGAATAGGGTAGGAACAGGGTAGGAACAAGGTACGAATAGGGTAGGAACAGGGTAGGAACAATGTACAAATAGGGTAGGAACAGGGTAGGAACAGGGTAACAGCAATGTTTAGTTAAATGGACTGAATGGACTGTTCATTTGCAGCCACTGACTGTCCTGTCCATGCACTTCACCATGCCATCTGTCTGCCTTGGCACTGATACGGCACAACCCGCCTCTTCGTATGCGCAGCACTATCGAACACATCAGAAAAAAGGATGCGCTCTCAGTGCTCTCTTTCTCCTTCTATTTATCTCTCTCAGAGCACTTAGTTTCCATTCGCTGACCTTTCTCCTCCCCCTCCCCATCCCTCCATCTTTCATGACCAAACATTTGTCTTTCCGTCCATCGGGGTGAGCTGAGTTCAGTTACAGTGTGTCCTCTGATGCAGCCTGTTGATTTAACGGGTGAAGTCATCATCATCTCTGTCTCTTGCTTCCTCAGGACACTTGCCTAAACATTCGAAATTCTTCCAAACAATCGCCCTGCTCTAATCGATATGAGCTGTGCAGATGGGTACGATGGATGCGGATTTCAGAATCAGTGCCTGAAGCAACTGCAGAGAAAGAGTACTGTTTAGCTAGTGCTTGTTTATTCAAATAAAGCTAAAGAGAAAAAAAACGTCATCTGTAGAGGACATAAGACCTGCTCTTTCGACCTCCTGTTCTCTCTCTGCTTCCTTTCTATTTTTCATCCGTTCCTCTGTTCTTTTGTTTGTCTACAGATTGCAAACCATGGAATATATGGAACAGTAATATACAGGGTGTCCCAAAAGTCTCCATACACAGGGGACTGTTTGCCAGTGGCACGTCGGTTGTGCCTTCGTCAGTGGACGTTCGTCTTGCGGACGTCCACTTTTCGGTTGGTCCGCAAGTCTTTTTGAATTTGTTAATAAGTTTGGCAACAGTGTCGTGTGATGTGCTCGCCATGTTTCCTGTTAAAACCCCATCACAACCTTGCGACCAATCCAGAGCTTATTATCTCCAAATGTCCAGAACACGTCATTTCTTCAGAGCTACAGATTTGTCCTTTGGGTCAGTTTGCACCTTCTGGCTCTGTTTAGCAGCTCACATTTACAAAAAATGAAGCACTCCAAAACACAGGGTATGTTTGATTCGGTTCCTGCAGTTGAGTCGATTCAGGGTTGAATCACTTTCTCTCCGCACTAGAGTTCACATGGCAGCAGACTGAGATCACCTCTCTTAGATGATCTCAGACAAGTTATTTTGGCCCTTACCCAAATTTTAGTATTCTCACCTGCCTAAAACAAACTGCACCAAGGGGGGGGGGGGGGGGGGGGGCACACCAGAGTTCCTTTCAAACAGATTAAATGTTGCATATGTAATAGTTCCCCAGGCTATCTGCAAAGGAACAGGCGAATAACTCTTAGGGCTTTCCAAAAAAGAATTCATATAGGGTTCTTCAGCTGATCCATTTGGGGAAAGCCTGGCATTTTGTGTGTTAACCGCATTTTCACCCAGTATGGTTATTTGCCAATTCCCTCGCATTAGTTAGGTCTGATTTATGATGTGACGGCTACTGACCAGGGAGGCTGGAGATAGTTCCTCTGAAACCACTTCATTGTATCGAACCGCTGCTCATGCTGCAGAGTAACACACTTGCCCTCACAGATGCCCATGATTGGCTACTGGCATTCAGATTGATAGTAATGGGAACACTTAGCTTAAAGAAAAACCCTTTAGGTTTAAAGCTATAGGGCTTTAAGGATTCTCGCAAAGGAGGGGTGGTAAATGAAACCTTTTATTTGCCATCCCAAAGCACTTAATTGTGTCTAGGAACCAATCTACACTTCCCCATCTGACAAGTGTGTATTTGAGTGTCAACACATGGCTGATACCAGTGTGGAACAATGGCTCTGTGTTGGATCAGATTTGCCGTATACAGTATGCATGCCGTGCGATAATGGGATGCCAGTGTGACACGAATCATGTACATGAACACAAGACGCTGATCGTTTTCCAGCATGTTCCTAATCCTCACTGCTAATGTTGGCCAAACATTATGAAGAGTGTGTCTGTATGAACTCCTTGTACCTGGTTCCAACTGCCAGCATGCTGTTGAAGGAGGTTGTTCCCTTCATCCATCTCTCTACCTCTTTTCATTCGCTCTTCATCACTCACTCTCTCTCTCTCTCTCTCTCACCCTCATGTTCTCCCAGCCTCATTCAGGAAACTGAAGTTGACAAATGGGGTTTACATTATAAAATAACCTGCACACGCTGTCAGGTAATTCTCCTATAAGTCATTTTCACTCGCGGCTTTAAAATATTCATGCAGAGTTACTTAAAATGAAACCATTCATGAGGTTCCATTGTCAGAAAAGTACACTGTGTTTCAGCAGTGGAACAGTCACCTACCCCTCCCAATACACACACCCCCCTCCACTTTAAAGGCCTGTGGAGGGGCTGATCATCTACAGAGCTTGTGCTAAGACCCAAGACTAATGGTTTTGAAATTCAATTTGAGCAACACCAGCTGGGTTCATCTGCTGCTGTCACTCATCTCACACAATTAAAGCTCATCAGCATTATTTCTGAGATTGTTTTAATGGCATTTCTCTCTCTCTCTCGCTCTCTCTCTCGCTCTCTCTCCTCATCTATTCATCTTGCTTCGGGAGGATGATGAAAGAGGCTAGTGTCTCAGAGATGGCCCATCGTTTGTCTCCCATAATTAGCAAGAGCAGTAAGCAACCCCTTGGAAAACAATAGCAGTGGGGGTATGCATGCTATCTCAGTATGTGATCGTGCAGAACACACCCAGACACAGGTGCAAAGAGTAATCAGGCTTTTTCACGTATCAGCCACGTAACACACAAATGCACACATGAAGAATACGCACATTATTTAACAAAGACAAACATATAGTCATTGATATAGTGAAGTTTCCTGTAAGGAGATTTTTATTTACCATTTATGGAAGGAGTCTCCAGTGTCGGAGCTTTGTAACTGTAACACTAACATTTTTCCCGACACGATTGCGATTTTTCTGTTGTTGTCTTATTAACTTCGAGAGAGAGAGAGAGGAAAAAAAGAGAGGCTGGTGAGGGAACGAGTGTTTATAGCTGTGGTGGAGACCGAGCCACCACTGGCAGACTCCGCAAAACTTCCCTGAGGCAGACAGATTACTCAACACCCTGCTGCCTACCTGGGCTAGTCAAACGCCTAACCCAGTATGACTCAATACCACTGCACACCGCGATTTACAAAGCGGCATGAGTCACTTTATGGGACAATAAATGTATTGCTGCTACCCTACCAATGGTTTACAGTTTACAGCCCATGTTCTGTGTATTTATTGTTCGGTGCACTCGTCTCACACTGTTGTGTATTTGCACTTTATGTAGTCTTGCATATTATGTGTTGCACCATGGTCATGAAGAAACGACATTTCGTTCCAATGCATACAGGCTATATAGCGGAATAACAATAAAAACCCACTTGACTTGACTATAACATAAGTGGGAACTTGTCTCATAGACGTTTCACCACATTGAAAGTAACGAAACGAATCAAAAGTATGATGTGTCATTTAAAAACTGCAAATCGCTGGCAAAAAATGTGGTATAAGAGCAATAAAAACACTTCATGACGTGTTGTTACAGGAAAACAGTCCACTTTGCATCTGGCTGTATCACACCATTTCTTTATTTATAGCGTGACGTCACACACTGTAAAGTCAGAGCTAATGAGATGCTTATTACGAGCTTTACAAAAGATGTGAAATCAGAAACTGTGATTTCGACGTGCCATAAGCGTGCTACTAATCTCAATAAGGCGCCCTGCAGCTCTTGAGTTCCACCCACCAACATATTCATTTCAAGATGGCCGCCAGTGTCCGACCTGGTCTATCATTTGCTTTGTATTGCATGACATCTACCTCCAGGAATGACCTCCTGAATGAAAATAAAATGACTGGGAGCTCATCGGGGAAAGCCTGGCCACACTTCATATGGAGGATTTACAAAGCAGAGGATGCAAACCTCATTAGAGTGGCGCTAATCAAAAACATGCTGGGGCAAACAAAGGTGCTCTGCTGTCCAATAATATTGACACACGTGTTGTTTCGCAGAGCAAGAACGGGTCATCGATGTGACATCTGAGTGGAGCCAGGTTTCCAAGGAATCGGATTGGGTTCGGCCGCTAATTCCGACAGAATTCCCAATATTGAAACATGACTGCAATTAGGAAGAAGGAAGAAAGGATGACAGAAGGCCTAAAGACCTATTCACATTAGATTTTTTTTTTTTTCCTCAAGCACTTCGTCAGCGCGTGTCAGACATGAATAACAAGCGGGAATTAGATTTACATTTGAACAAGCTTTTCAGTCCGCATTGGATTCATTAAAGGTGGATGAAATGGAGAATGGCAAAATGAAGAGTAAATCTATATACAGAAAAGAACTTTAAATGAAATACGTGGACGGAGATTTTTTTTTGTGTGTGTGTGTGTGTGTGTGTGTGTGTGTGTGTGTGTTCATGCGTTTACAGACTCACAGCAGCACTAATTAAAGCTATAATTTACCTTTCAGTCTCCAAATAAACATCTATTACGATGAAATTATATTTTAGCGAAGCAAGTATTTTTAACGTCTATACGGTACATATACACCTTCAAATGAGTGGAATGATTATAAAACTTGTTCACCAAACTCTCCAGTATTCTCGCTTTCTGTCACAGCGTTATGAATATCACACAGCTAGCTGACAGTAATCCTTTTCTCTAGGCAATGAGACAGAAAGAGGAATTATTTCTGACAAACCCGGCAAAAAGAGCTCACTAAAAGCATGTTCTGTAACCGGAGTTCCTATGGCATGATAATGCACTGCTTTTAAGAAATAAAGCTCCTATTGTGAAGAGCGACAAGACAAAGGCATCGGTATGCTCTTAATTCTTATTAATGTTAATCATGTGCATTCTCCCCAAAATGCTAAAAAGCAATGAAATTACATTCGGCAGCAGTGTGCTGATTAGAGAACCCCCCTGCCCCTGCTGAGACCTTACAGAAATGAAGAAAAACTAACATTGTTAAAAAAAATATATATAAAAAAAATCAATGCAAGCCAGGAGGTGGATAGTTGGCATCAGGGACATGTGCTCAGGCCAGCTGGTGTCCATTTACAGTGTGCAGAGATGTACTGTATCGTGTAGCGATGAAGCTTAAAGGTCTAGGAGTTTTTAGTAAATCAATGTTGTGTGTTCGTACATTCATTCATGTTTCCTTTCACTCTTTCTTGAGAAGATCAGTCCAGATTTCTCTGTCCCAGGCCACAAATTCCAGATCCCCATTGATTCCCAACCCAATTGTGAGATACATACGGTCCTGGTTAGAATTATTGGCACCTCTGAACTGTAAGTACAGAATTTAGAATATCTTCAGAAATAAATGCGAATATAAACCAATTTTGTATAATCAGAATACTTTAACAACATGTCCACAGTTATTGAACAACAACAACAACAACAAAAAAAAAAGGCTTTCATATAGTGAAATTAAAAATACAGACAAAACCTGCACGCTGGGCACAATTACTGGCACCCTTTTTATAAATTTAAATTAGTTCCTCAAACAAAATAAAAAACAAACAGGACCCATCGGTGCTTAATTTTCAGTGTTCACATGACCTGATTTAACCAACGAATGATGGTTTTACTGCATAAAAAGGGGCTGATTGTTTCCAGTTTCTTTTTCACAGTGGCAAAGACAAGAGAGCTGTGTGAGAGCATCAGAAATGCTATTATCCAAAACCATAACAATTCCAAAGGTTACAAGGCAATCACCAAAGATCTTGAAATCCCTGTTGCAACAGTTCGTAATGTTATCAAGAAGTTTCACAGTCACAAAACTGTTAAGACACTTCCAGGACGTGGTGCTAAGAAGAAACTCAGTGAGAGAATTCTGCGAAGGTTGGTGCGGACTGTGGAAAATACACCACGCAAGACATCTAAAGAGCTTCAGGCTGACCTGGAGCAATCTGGAGTAGAGCTCTTTGGGAATGCAGTGCATCAGTTTGTTTACAGGCAACGAAATGAAGCCCATAAGGAAAAGAACACCCTGCCTACAGTAAAACATGGTGGAGGTTCTATCATGCTGTGGGGCTGCTTTGCTGCCTCTAGTACTGCAGACATTGAATATATCAAAGGAATGATGAAATCAGAAGATTACCAAGGCATTTTAGAGCGAAATGTGTTACTTAGTGCCAGAAAACTAGGTTTGAGGCGAAGGCCTTGGGTCTTTCAGCAGGACAACGACTGAAGCACACATCTTACAGCACAAAAGAATGGCTGAAACGGAAAAGATGGAGTGTTTTAAACTGGCCAGCAATGAGTCCTGACCTAAATCCCATTGAAAACCTTTGGAGAGAGCTGAAATCTGCAATTGCAAAAAAGACTCCTGCAAACTTCTAGATAGCTACAAGAAACGTTCAGAGGCTGTTATTGTTGCCAAAGGTTCTGCAACCAAATATTAGTAAAAAGTGCCAATAAGTGTGTCCAACGTACATTTTTTGTCTGTATATTTAATTTCACTATATGGAAGCCTTTTTTTGTTGTTGTTGCTGTTCAATAACTTTGGACATGTTATTAAAATATTCTGATTACACAAAATTGGTTCATTTGCATTCATTTCTGAAGATATTCGAAATTCTGCACTTACAGTTCAGGGGTCCCTATAATTCTGACCAGGACTGTAATCTCTCCAGCACGTCCCCGGGTCTGAGGCAGCTCTACCAGGAGCCGACCAAGGGGCATCCTTGTAAGGCAACCAACAACAACTGGCTACAGTACAGCTACGGTACACTTGTACTCCTGATTGCTGAGCACCTCAGATAGCCCAGCAACCATGCGGAGGAACCTCACTTCCACCACCTGTACTTGTAACCTCATTCTTTTGGTCTTTACCCAAAGCTCATGACCATAGGTGAGGATAGGGTTGTAGACTGTCCAGTAAACAGAGTATAGTTACAGGTATTCAAGCCTCTGACAACTTACTTTTAGAAGTTGCTTCTTTCTGTTAAATGTAGCTTCTGTGGCAAAAGAAAGAACATTTCTAAACTTCTTTTTCCTGCTTTTTTTGTTCTGGTCGATCTGAGCTGGCCGGGACTGTATTTTATAGATGGGACATTACCACTACCAAAGAACCAATCAGACTAACATTAGCCACAGTTTTACACCGACCACAGACACTATAATGACTTCTTTCCTGTTCTCTCATCCTCATTGCACCTGAGAGAGAGAGAGCAAGCAAAACTACATTTAGTTAGAGTTACCATTTTATATACACTGATTTAGTGCAGTAGTTTACAGGTCTTATCAGTGACTACTTCTACCTCATGATGGAAGGATTGAGAATTAGAAGATATCATGATTTACAACACCTATTTCTTTATTGGATGACGTTCCTAGTGTTGATCTCGGTCGCTGACTTCTGTCAGTGGCTCACTGTCACTGGCTGTCCATCTGTTGTTTGTTGAGTTGTGTTGGTTTTAAATCAGCCATGTTAAAAAGTGTCATAAGATAAACAGTCATAAAGATGTCATCCTCTTTCCCTGGAATTGTCTCAAGATTCTCACAGAATTTCCAATCCTTCCTCCTTCCGAGTATTTACCACTGATTCCCTGCATAAAAATGGTTGAGATCGGGGACTGTGCAGGCCAATGAAAAAGATACCATCAAGTTCCTAGTATCATTCTGCGACGATACATATGTAATTCACCAGAGGTGTCTACTCATTGGGGATTAACAGCAGCCGTGAAGAGATTAAGCTGGTCTGCACAGACATTTATATACTCTGTGCCATTCAGACATTCTTTCAATTCAGATTTTCCAGGAAAACCTTCCTCACATCCTTACACTGCCCACCATTCGGCTTTGAACATTCTGTTTTCATTGTTGGCTTAAAATAAAAGCAGTGTCAATAGTTAATCAGACCACAGAGTGTAAATACAATGACAAATCTAGCAAAGTCCAGGAAAACTCCTTCCTTTCTGAGCTAGTGTCCCGAGCCCTGTAGCTAGTCTGTAGTCTGATGAGCTGCCTTCAGCTGAATAATTTACATAAATGGAGAGAAATGGCTAGATTGTTAAGTGTTAAGTGTTAAGATAGTTGAACTATGCCTAGATTATTTTTTCAAACATGTTTATCAGTATTTTTTGAAAAACTATATTTTGCTAGATCTGCATCCACACAGATGTAGGTACAGGACAGGCAAGGCAGGCAATTGCTTTGGGCCCCAAGTTTTGATGGAGGCCCATGAAAAAGTGTCCATGAAAAACCTCTAATGTGTAATGTACAATGCTATACCAGGAACCTCCCTAAAGGGGGCCCTATCTCATTAGCGTGTGGGATTTGTATAAGTTTATTTTGAATTGTTCCATTTTTCAAAATGAAGAACTTACCTGTCAAGAAGCCAAAAAAGAAACAAGAGGAAAAGTGGAAGAGGAAGTGGAATCAGTGTTGTAGTCAGTAGTGCAGTGTGTTGTACCAGTGTTGTAAAATTGCCCCATTGGCCCTTGTCTATAATAATCTCCATCCCTGAATTGGCTACATCACCCTCCTCTCCTCTCCACCTATAGCTGATGTGTGGTGGGGGTTCTGGCGCACTATGGCTGCCGTCGCATCATCCAGGTGGATGCTACACACTGGTGGTGGTTGAGGAGATTCCCCCCCCTGTACTATGTAAAGTGCTTTGAGTGTCTAGAAAATTGTATAAATGTAACAAATTATTATTATTAATTGTTGTAGTCAGTAGTGCAGTGTGGTGTAACAGTGTTGTAGTCAGTAGTGTGGTGTGGTGTGGTGTAACAGTGTTGTAGTCAGTAGTGTGGTGCGGTGTGGTGTAACGGTGTTGTAGTCAGTAGTGTGGTGTGGTGTGGTGTAACAGTGTTGTAGTCAGTAGTGTGGTGTGGTGTAACAGTGTTGTAGTCAGTAGGGTTGTGTAGCAGTGTTGACATCACTCACCCCACTGTAGCGGTGCGAGCTGCAGGTGCTCCAGGACGAGCTGGGTGAGGACGCCCTCCACACTCGCTTCGCCCTGCCTCTTCAGAGATGGGTACACACACAGTTAAGGAACACACCATTACACACACCTGAAACACTGAGTAACTCAAACACAGCCGAGGAGGGAGGAGTGGAGGATTTAAAGGAATGGTGTGTGTGTGTGTGTGAGAGAGTGAGAGAGAGAGAGGGAGAGACAGAGAGGGAGAATTGTCATTCGGGGAACAGCAAACAAACACAAGGCAAGGCCATCTGTCCTAAACACCTTAATCCACTCAGAGCAGAGTCCAAGTCCATAACAAAACACACACACACACACACACACACACACACACACACACACACACACACACACACACACACACACACACACACAGAGCAGCTCCTGGAGAGTGTGTTCTCATCATGAAGTCTATTCAGGCTGAGAGCGGCAGGACACGGCAGCTCCCTGACTGACTGAGTGAACAGCGTGAATCCGATCTGGGATTAAAGTTCCTGTCATGATTCGATTCAATTCAATTTGTTTTGATTTATTTCCATTATCTTTGTTTTGATTCAAACCAACCGGATTGAATGCATATTGCTGCTGGTCTGAACTAGTGCCTTGGATTTCTGACTTTATCTCCAAACAGAGACAAAGAGTGTAACACCATGGTGTCCCATCAGAATGGAAGTGTCTCACATGCGGCGTGTCCCAGGGAACTTTGCTTGGACCAATTCTCTTCCTTGTCCTGACTGATGATGCTGAACATAATGCCCCCGTCCCAGTATGGAGGTACGGTGATGACATAAGCCTGCTAGAGACCAGACAGTGGCGGCATCCCATTTCTTCACAAAAACAACTGGATAAAATGAATACATGTTTCACAAATAATCACTCAGGTCCTCCATTTCACAGACTGGCTACCCGCATCTCAAAGCCAAATATCTGGCAAATATACAGGTGCATCTAAAAAAATTAGAATATTGTGGAAAAGGTCATTTTATTCCCCATAATTTAATTAAAAATGTGGAAATTTCATATATTCTAGATTCATTACACACAAAGTGAAATATTTCAAGCCTTTTTTTGTTTTAATGTTGATGATTATGGCTTACAGCTCATGGAAATCAAAAATCCAGTATCTTAAAATATTAGAATAAAGAATTTATAATAAAGAAATGTCGACCTTCTGAAAAGTATGTTCATTTATGCACTCAATACTCAGTCGGGGCTCCTTTTGCATGAATTACTGCATCAATGGGGCGTGGCATGGAGGCAATCAGCCTGTGGCACTGCTGAGGTGTTATGGAAGTCCAGGTCACCTTGATAGCGGCCTTCAGCTCGTCTGTATCATCGGGTCTGGTGTCTCTCATCTTCCTCTTGACAAAATTCAGGTCAGGAGAGTCGGCTGGTCAATCAAGCACAGTAACACCATGGTCAGCAAACCAGTTACTAGTAGTTTTGGCTCTGTGGGCAGGTGCCAAGTCCTGCTGGAAAACGAAATCAGCATCTCCATAAAGCTTGTCAGCAGATGGAAGCATGAAGTGCTCTAAAATCTCCTGGTAGACGCTGCATCGACTCTCGACTCGAGAAAACACAGTGGACCGACACCAGCAGATGACATGGCACCCCAAATCATCACTGACTGTGGAAACTTCACACTGGACTTCAAGCAACTTGGATTCTGAGCCTCTCCACTCTTCCTCCAGACTCTGGGACCTTGTTTTCCAAATGAAATGCAAAATTTACTTTCATCTGAAAAGAGGACTTTGGACCACTGAGCAATGGTGTTTTGAGTTAATTAGCTGATTAGAGTCTTCTCAGGTCGACATTTCTGTATTATAAATTCTTTATTCTAATATTTTGAGATACTGGATTTTTGATTTCCCTGAGCTGTGAGCCTTAATCATCAAGATCAAAACAAAAAAGTCTTAAATTTCACTTTATGTGTAATGAATCTAGGATACATGAAAGTTCCACTTTTTTAATTAAATTACGGGGGAAAAAAGGAACTTTTCCACGATATTCACATTTTTTTTTAGATGCACCTGTATACACGTAATGTGAAAAAAGCCATCAGCTTTACACCCTGCTAACAAGAACTGGCTGTTATTATAACCCCACAGCTCCCTATTTCACTAGACTTATCAACACACACACAATATAACACCTATTTGTAACCTGTTTACTTGTTATTGTATATTATATTGTCTGTTTTTTAGACCATGCTTTTCATGGCTGGAAATTAGTGTGTGAATTCAGTCTATGAAAGCGAAACACTAATACTACTAGCCTACTACTAATACTAATACTAATGCTATAACGTATGTGAGACCTAACTCGTCTTGTGGACGTCCCACAATCCCACAGTGTTAAATGGGGATATAATGTACACAGGGATAGGATGTGCTCAGGGTTTGGTGTGAACTTGGACTCACGCTCCCACGGGGAACAGTCACACAGGACACTCATCTCATCTGTTGCTTCTTTCTTCTCTGTTGGACATCCTGTCTTTGCTTGGGTTACATCTCTAACTTGTCTGTCTTTCTGTCTATCCCTCTCCCTGTCTCTCTCTCTCTCTCTCTCTCAGTCCTCATGGTGAACAGTCTATAATTTTTATTCCAGTCCATCCATCATACCTCGTTCTCTATCCTTTACTTTCTTAATCGCTCAGTCCTCTCTTTACTCCGTCTCTTTATTCCTTCCTGTCTTCCTTCACTTTCCCACCTCTGTCTTTTTCTCCATTTTCCCTCCTTAGTCTCCTTCTGTCACTTTTCCTAGCGTCTTCTTACTTGTTTATTACTCACTTACTTTTTCCTTTCTTTCTTTCTTTCACCATCCTGTTTTTCTTTCCATCTCTTAATTCCCGCTTGATCATTATCTTCCAGTTCTCTTTTCTTTACTTTCTATTATTTACTCTTCACACTCTTTCACGCTCTGCTCTCTCTATCCTTCTTCGTCCATCACGGCACTCGCACTTTCTTTTCCCCCTCACTTTCACATCTTTCTTTTTACTTACCCATACCCATTCATACCCGGTTCATTCTTTACCCCCCCCCCCACCCCCCTCTCTCTCTGAGTTGTTCCCTGTGCACTCCATTTAGCAGTTTATTATTTTCTAAGTGCCTCTCTGCCCACACGCTGCCACATGGCTCACACACATAAACTCCCGAACCCGAGAGCAGCTGATAAATGCCGTCCTTAAGCGCCTATAAAACACTAAAATATGAAGAGGATAGATTTTTCAGTGGATTTTTATTCCACTGCCCTGAGCTGAACTCTCACAATCCAATACAACTTTATATTATCCAGCTTTCAGTCCAGAGCTCAGCTCTCTCACACACTAGGATAGCTTTCCGTATGAAAGGGTCTTTACTGTAGTACTGTAGTAGATCTCCAAAAGCAGATCATTAAGATGAGATAAATGTTAAAGTTAGTGTAGAACAGCGGTCACTGGTTGGTCGTCCACCTTGAAGTAACCTGATGAACTACTGCGTGATGTTATGACACTGATGTATTTCCTGAACCTGATGCCCACCCCAGTTACAGTGCTGCCCAATGAGACAAGAAACTTCAAAGAATGCGGTTACCATGGCAGCGGTTCTATAATGAAGCACTGCTTTGATCTCTAAAGCTCTATTCTGTTCTCTTACATCACACTTCTGTAAAGTTCCACTCGGTTCTAATTCGTCTGAATGTGACCGTGTTTAATAATAATAATAATAATAATAATAATAATAATAATAATAATAATAATAACCTGAAACACACATCTGCACAAACAGCAGCACATCCATCACACACTCATCTCACTAACACTGATAACTGAGCTGCTATTAACAACCGGCTAATATATCACTCACTGCGGGGGAGAGAGAGAGAGAGAGAGAGAGAGAGAGAGACAGAAAGAAAGAAAGAACGAAAATGAAACAGACAATGAATTAGAAATCATTCAAATTAAAGAAAGAATAATGATAAAAAGAAAGAAGAAAGAAAGAGAAAAGAAAGAACAAAAGAAAGAAATAAAAGAACAATTAAAAGAATAAAGAAAAATGATGGAAGAGAGAGAGAAAAAAAAGAAAAATAGAAAGAGTGAGAAAGAGGGGAAAAATGAAAACGAAAGAAAGAAAAATGATCAAAAAGAATAATATTAAAAATAATGAAGAAAGTTGAGAGGGGCGGAGAAAGAAAGAAAGAAAGAAAGAAAGAAAGAAAGAAAAAGAAAGAAAACGATGAAAATGAAAGAAAGAAAAATGATGAAAAAGATCAGTGTTAAAAAGAATAAAGAAAGAGAGAGAAACACACATCTGCACAAACAGCAGCACATCCATCACACACTCATCTCCCTAACACTGATAACTGAGCTGCTATTAACAACCGGCTAATCTATCACTCACTGCGAGAGCGCGAGAGAGAGAGAGAGAGAGAGAGAGAGGCAAGGGGAGAAAGAAAGAAAGAAAGAAAGAAAGAAAGTGAGAAAGAGGGAAAAAATGAAAACGAAAGAAAGAAAAATGATGAAAAAGAATAATATTAAAAAGAATAAAGAAAGTTAAAAGAGAGAAGTATCATGCCTGGTCATTTGCAGTGTATTTCCCCTGATCTGTGTGATCTGTGTGATCTGTGTATACTGATATCTGTGCATTTTATTTTCCATTAAAAACCCCTCCCCTGACGATAAAGAGAGTAGAGGGGTCAAAGCACTCACACTCACCTGATAACACAACGAGACTGAAATAAACACAGAGAAACACTCGAACATCTCGCGTTCCACAACAGGGATCAATCAGCTGTCATCTATCCTTCATTCTCCTTCCACCAAAAAAATTAGACAGCCAATAAAGGCCCAGTCCTCCCATAGCATCGTATTAGACTCTTCCACTCTCTCACACTCGTTTATTTACACTCTCTCTCTCTCCTGATTGGCTGACAGTCACTGCTGTGTGTTAGTAGTTTACTGGTGCATATATATATATATGCATCAAGAGACAGACAGATGAGCTTCAGATATAGAAAGGAGAAAAAGTATACACAGTCGGTGTGTGTGTATGTGTGTGTGTGTGTGTGTGTGTGCACGTGCAAGTTCACTGTCAGAACAAAGAGGCCGCCTAGCTGACAAGAGAAAAGTTCAAAGGTCACTCCACAGGAATAAGGGGTCTGTCTGCACTTCAGTAGAGATGCCTTGCTCCATCATTATGATCTATGATACACCATCTCCACACACACACACACACACACACACACACACACACACACACACACCCATATGTTTGAACATAGCAGCTCAGCACAGCAGCAGATGCTAAAGGCAGATGTCGGATATTCACCCTCGGAGAATATACACATCACACACATCGACATGAAAATGAAGGATGTGACTGATATTTCTATAGATAAATATACGAATAGAGTTGTATAGAGTTGAAACAGAGTTAAAGCAGTGTTTGTGAAGGATGTGACTGATATTTCTATAGATAAATATACGAATAGAGTTGTATAGAGTTGAAACAGAGTTAAAGTTGTGTTTGTGAAGTATATGAGTGATATTTCTATAGATAAATATATGAATAGAGTTGTATAGAGCTGAAACAGAGTTAAAGCAGTGTTTGGGAAGGATATGATGGTCCAGCGCAGCTGTAGCGTGTTGTTGATGTGTCCTCCCTGAACCTGCTGCTTCTCCTCCTCCCGCTCATACACACTGCTTTGATGCACGGCATCATGGGATGGCATCGGCAGGCTCTCAAAGTCGAACTTATCCACCTGAATGGCCATCCTGTACACACACACACACACACACACACACACACACACACACACACACACACACACACACACACACAGAGCCATAGCTGTGATAACACATAAAATCCACCATGTTCACATTAGCCTAAATCCAAAATGGCTTCCTTTTCACTGTGTTTGCTCCCTACATAGGGTATAATATAATGCAGATGTACACTCTACCTAGTGCACTACAGGCAGAACTAAGTCTGAGATGCAGCCACTGAAAATACACTTAAAGATTGTTAAGATTAAAAAAAAAAATCCATTATTATTTTAAGAGCCATTATTATTATTTATCTCTTTGTTTTAAATAAAAATGTCCGTGTTTTCCTGACCACGTCTTCACGCTGTTTTTGATTCTTGCACGCTCCATATTCATCTTTCAATGTGTGATGTGACTCCAGGATGGTGTATGATTTAAAAGTTTTTTTGTTTGTTCGTTTTTTAATTTACTCTGTCTTTGGTCACTTTATTGAATTACTGAGGCACACAAAGTTGCGAGAGTTGCACTGTGCACTTTTCTGCCCACACGTGTGTGTATCCATGTGCAGAACAAGCTGCTACAGTCCATATGCCTGCTCGGACTCACTGACCTTCAAAGGGGAGTGTGTGTGTGTGTATGTGTGTGTGTGTGTGTGTCTGGATTGAGACAGATAGAAGGACAACATGCGTGTGATGAGGTAAATTATTTACCATCCCTCCTCATGACACTGTGTTCAGAAGAGCAGTTTCTGTGGAGCTGTGATTCTGACGACAAGCAACAAGGTGAGATTTCCTCAGTGTTGCTACTGATACTGATACTACTGAACTATTACGACTACAACTAATTCTACCAATACTACTAAAACAACTAATACTACTATTACTAAAAACTAATTCTATCCCTACAACAGCTAAAAGTACTACTGCTACAACTACTACGACTACAAAAACTAATATAGCTGCAAGCAGCGATGACGGGCCCAAGCACTAGGTGCCATCGCCACCCGGTGGGTGTATGAAAACAACGCATAGTGATGCGGGTGCTGTAGAGTAAAACACCCAAATATGCAAAGAAAAGAGTATTAAAGTTTGATGCATTACCACGATTCGGGTAAAAATAAGTGGACTGTTTTAAGTGACACACTTCCCGCTGCCAATTGGTGGCACTATGACCGTGAATATCAGATGTGATTTATATGCAGATTGAGGAATATCTGTGTGTACCAAAGTGGCTGATTGCAGTGAGCTGTTCTGATTGGTGGGTTAGTTTGGGAGTTAATCCACTGCATTAGAGTGAGATTGATCTCTTTGGGCCTGTGTTATTACAGTGAAAGATGGGGGTCAGGAAGCAAGGCACTGTCTCACTCTCAGTCTCTCTTCCTCTGGTCCCCCTCTTTTCGTTACGTGCACTTGTGTCTTTTTCAATCGTCTATCCGTTTGAGACTTTTTCTCAAACCAAGACATGATGTGAAGCCCATGATGTGTTTAACATCACCCTCAGCACTCTAACAGACCTGGATAAAACGTATTATATTCCAGATAATTGCGGGCATTTTCCAAAAACGATGTCTATACACTATACAGGAAATACATGACCTGTTCACACAATCAGATAATTATCCTATTTCAGTCCTAATGCTTTTCTCCTTCTGCATTTTAAATCCTGGAAACTCAGCTGGAGGTGAGACAGAAATACAAAATGATCCAATCTTGAATGTAAACACTTACTGTAATAACTGATTAAGAGGTAAACCTGGTTTACTAGCCGATCGCTGTATAATCTGACATCACAGTACAGTCTGTTAAAGACTTCGGATAAATTTTATTGGTATCTCAAACAGTGTGAAAAGGATAAAATCTTAAAGGACGAACGTTTCAGTGAGTCTGCAGTGAAAGGAGGATGTTTCAGTGAGTAACAGAAACCACCATGAGCTCAGATAGCAGTATTTATTCGTGAGAAGAGGTTTCAGTGACCCTGCAGTGAGAGAAGGAGGTTTCAGTGACCCTGCAGTGAGAGAAGGAGGTTTCAGTGACCCTGCAGTGAGAGAAGGAGGTTTCAGTGACCCTGCAGTGAGAGAAGGAGGTTTCAGTGACCCTGCAGTGAGAGAAGGAGGTGGTTTCAGTGACCCTGCAGTGAGAGAAGGAGGTGGTTTCAGTGACCCTGCAGTGAGAGAAGGAGGTGGTTTCAGTGACCCTGCAGTGAGAGGAGGTGGTTTCAGTGAGTCTGCAGTGAGAGGAGGAGGTTTCAGTGACCCTGCAGTGAGAGGAGGAGGTTTCAGTGACCCTGCAGTGAGAGGAGGAGGTTTCAGTGACCCTGCAGTGAGAGGAGGAGGTTTCAGTGAGTCTGCAGTGAGAGGAGAAGGTTTCAGTGACCCTGCAGTGAGAGGAGGAGGTTTCAGTGAGTCTGCAGTGAGAGGAGGAGGTTTCAGTGAGTCTGCAGTGAGAGGAGGAGGTTTCAGTGACACTGCAGTGAGAGGAGGTTTCAGTGACACTGCAGTGAGAGGAGGTTTCAGTGACACTGCAGTGAGAGGAGGTTTCAGTGACACTGCAGTGAGAGGAGGTTTCAGTGACACTGCAGTGAGAGGAGGTTTCAGTGAGTCTGCAGTGAGAGGAGGTTTCAGTGAGTCTGCAGTGAGAGGAGGTTTCAGTGAGTCTGCAGTGAGAGGAGGTTTCAGTGAGTCTGCAGTGAGAGGAGGTTTCAGTGACACTGCAGTGAGAGGAGGTTTCAGTGAGTCTGCAGTGAGAGGAGGTTTCAGTGACACTGCAGTGAGGGGAGGTTTCAGTGACACTGCAGTGAGGGGAGGTTTCAGTGACACTGCAGTGAGGGGAGGTTTCAGTGAGTCTGCAGTGAGAGGAGGTTTCAGTGAGTCTGCAGTGAGGGGAGGTTTCAGTGACACTGCAGTGAGGGGAGGTTTCAGTGAGTCTGCAGTGAGGGGAGGTTTCACTGAGTCTGCAGTGAGAGGAGGTTTCAGTGAGTCTGCAGTGAGAGGAGGTTTCAGTGAGTCTGCAGTGAGAGGAGGTTTCAGTGACACTGCAGTGAGAGGAGGTTTCAGTGAGTCTGCAGTGAGGGGAGGTTTCAGTGACACTGCAGTGAGAGGAGGTTTCAGTGAGTCTGCAGTGAGAGGAGGTTTCAGTGAGTCTGCAGTGAGAGGAGGTTTCAGTGACACTGCAGTGAGAGGAGGTTTCAGTGAGTCTGCAGTGAGAGGAGGTTTCAGTGAGTCTGCAGTGAGAGGAGGTTTCAGTGAGTCTGCAGTGAGAGGAGGTTTCAGTGAGTCTGCAGTGAGGGGAGGTTTCAGTGAGTCTGCAGTGAGAGGAGGTTTCAGTGAGCGAGAGAAACCACAGTGAGCAGTATTTATTCATGTGAAAGTCGGTTACAGCTGTTTCCTTTTGAAATCTTTAGGATAGTCGAGGGTGAGTGAGAGGGTAAAAAAGCTCAAACAGTCCTGTGTTGATAATTAAAGTTCCATGACACACACACACACACACACACACACACACACACACACACACACACACACACACACACACAGGTCTGTTTTATCCTACATTACTATTGGCACTCTCACATCTCATCCACAGCATACATACAAAAAGAAAGAGAGAGAGAGAGAGAGAGAGAGAGAGAGAGAGATCATAAAACAAAACGTTGTCCTCTTTGCACAGCTGATTATATTATCTCTGAAGTAGATGGAGAGAGAGAAAGAATTGGGGGAGGAAGAAAGGAAAAGAGAGATAAATAGAAAAATGGATGAGATGAAAAACAGAGATAAGGTAGTGAGAGAGGGAGAACAAGAAAGAGAGTGGGGGGAATAGGGAAAGAGAGAGAGAGAGAGAGATGAATAAAGAGAGAGGGGAAAAGAAGAAAGAAAGAAAGAAAGAAAGAAAGAAAGAAAGAAAAAGAAAGGCAGATAGATGGAAAATAAGAGAAACATAATGAAAGAAAAGAGCTAGGTAGAGATAAGAGATAAACGGACAGAGAGGAAGAAAATGAAAAGACAGATTTAAAAAATAGATGGGTAAGACAAAACCCAAGGGATAGTGAGAGGGGGAAAGGGAGAGAGAAAAGGAGAGACAAACAGCAGGAAAAAGACTGAAAGAGTGAATAATGAGAAGGAGATAAAGACAGAGGGGAAAAGGGAGAAAGAAAGATAGATGAGAGAAATCAAAGAGCAGAGATAGATAAACAGATACACAGAGAAAAGGAAAAGAGAAAGGAGAAAGAGATAAAAGGAGAGAAAATTAGAAGGAGAGAAAGAGAGAGGTGTAAATAAAAAAGATGAGTGTGAGAGATAAAGAGAGGGAAAGGAAAGAGAAAAAGGAAACAGAGTTATTTTTAGCTGGCGTGCTGCAGCTGATGATTGAATCTGGAGAAAAACGCAGCTCTATTTTTAGCTCGCCTCAGTCTGACCCATGAGGCTTCACGCACACACACTACTACAGCGCAACATACACACACACACACACACACACACACAGATTAACACACTAGCATTCACTGATAACAACCTAATGGATTCATTAATTCAGTAATCATCGACCATGTTAACATCATCGTCCTCCATAACACATCTCTTTCTTAAACCTGTGCACATTTAGCTGCAGTGGGCGTGGCTCTGACCCCATATATGGACTCAAAGACACGCCCATCTGACATTTTTTTTAAGTAGTAGATAATATAGCGCAAAATAGACCTTACCATTTATAAATATTTATATTTATAAAACATTGAGGAAGGTATCACATCACAGAAAGTATACGTTCACTTTGATATTATATTTTTCTGTTTTAGGGATGACCGAATGGCCAGGCAGAGATTCCTCCTGGAGCTCGTAAATTAGTTGTTTCTATGGCAACACCAAAATAAACACGTGTTTGATGTGTGTGTGATTAGTAATTAGCTAAACCAAATTTCATCACTCGATTGTTTTAAGATAGAAATCAAAACTTTACACACTTTAAACATAACGGGTCTTCATACTGGTGATCCCTACAAGTGAATGTTCTGTGCAGTGTGTGTGTGTGTGTGTGTGTGTGTGTGTGTATACCTCTGACACTCGCTGGAGTGTAGCACCAGCTCCTGGTTCCTGGCGGTGAGTGTGAGTTCATGCTCAGTGGGGTTAAACACATCCAGCAGCAAGTGACACTGACGTGTACTGTAGACAGGCACACACACACACACACACACACACACACACACACACTTAAATACACACTCTTTGTATATATCACCATACAGCACATAAGGTTTGGACGGTTGTAAACAGACAATCCTAAACCACAAGTAAAATATGTCATTGTTGTGTCTGACTCAGATATGGGCGTGCCTGACTCTGACTGACAGGTCTGACTCTGGCAGGTGGGCGTGTCTGACTCTGGCAGGTGGGCGTGTGTGAGACTGGCAGGTGGGCGTGTGTGAGACTGGCAGGTGGGCGTGTCTGACACTGGCAGGTGGGCGTGTCTGACACTGGCAGGTGGGCGTGTCTGACACTGGCAGGTGGGCGTGTCTGAGACTGGCAGGTGGGCGTGTCTGAGACTGGCAGGTGGGCGTGTCTGACTGAAAGGTGGGCGTGTCCGACTGAAAGGTGGGCGTGTCTGACTGAAAGGTGGGCGTGTCTGACTGAAAGGTGGGCGTGTCTAACTGACAGATGAAATACAGTATAAAAACTTTCCTGAACTCACAGGTTTAAACGCTGACTACGTCCTCTTACATAAGTATATAAAATACAGATTGCAAACATTTGAAATATCAAGCCAAAAGAAAACCTTCCTAAAAACAACAACCGTACAATAAATCACAGATTTCTCTTTTCTGTCTCAGCTCCTGATCAATGAGAGCATGAATCATGTGCAGAGCTGCTGCCAATTTCCAAATGGCCCTGAGAAAGCCAGAATCAGAGCCAGAGAAAAGCAGCAGTTACTCTCTCTCTCTCTCTCTCTCCATCCTCATCCCTCTCACCACTCCCTCGCTCCACAACACATTCCTGCATTAACCAGTGTGTGTGTGTGTGTGTGTGTGTGTGTGTGTGTGTGTGTGTGTGTGTGTGTGTGTGTGTGTGTGTGTGTGTGTTCGTTCAGGTGTGGCACTTGCTTCATACTAACAGCCTCTGTCAGGTTGAGTTATGACATTGCTGATATTTGAGGTTTGCTAATGAGGCAGAAGAGAAAATGCACAATGCAGCAGGACAACAACAACGCTAGCAGCCGCGTATGGAAAAGTATATATATTTTTGTTTGTTCTTTTTTCCAGGGATCTTCAACATGAGAAATCCAGTGGTGCAAACGCTGGACCCAAAGTCCCAGCATGCAATGCAGCTATACGACGCAGAGACTCGGCTCGGCTAGTTCGCGATCTACGAGATGACGAGGGCGACGGTGTCGACGGCCGTATTAGCGTGAAAGTTTCGAAGCTTCGGAAGCCATCTTCAGTCCGCCGCTATCGGGACGGAGAACGGCATTGTGGGTAATGTCGTAAACAGATAACAAAACGTGTCCGTGGAGCTGAGATCACATTTGGCATCTTAATGCGGCACAGACGCTTTTGGAACCTTATCTTCTATCTTCTACGCTGAAACCATGGAGGGCGGGGGGGGGGGGGGGGGTTGCAAACTTTCGCACTAAACTGTACACCGAGTGGCCATTGTGATACATTGGCCAGTCAGTGGTGGTCTTTTGATGGACAGGGTAGAGGGGTGCCAAAACATTGTGCAGAGCAACACACCAATTAGAGAAGCGTACCGAAATGTAGTTAATCATGATAGCGTATGATTTTTTTTTTTTTAAAAACACTCTTAGCCACTACTTTCACATTTATGTCCACCCAAAAAAAAAAAAAAATGAAATGGGTCTGATCTCTGGCTCCATTGTCCATCTCTCTCTGAATAAACTGCTCATTTCCATGTTGGTGAAAAGTGGCACCTTTCGCTCTCTGAATCGAGGACGAGGAGAGATGAGTATGCAGAGGACTGTGTGGTCTGGAGATTAAATTATTCAGCACAGCCGACAGAGCTGTTGGGACGAGTCTGAATTCACAATCCCGCTGATGAGCCTCTGTGTGTGTGTGTGTGTGTGTGTGTGTGTGTGTGTGTGTGTGTGTGTGTAAGGGCAGGTGATGATCCTGCAAAACAATCCTCAACACTGGGAGAACAAAAACAAGCTGAATAACACACGGCTGTTTACTGTTTCAGATGACGTATGAAGACGTGGCCATATCTAGTGATCAAGATACCCAGAATCCTTTGCGAGTGCCAGACATCTGGAAAACAATATGTCTGAAAACTGGGGACATTTTCACTGTCTAAGTCTTAACGAGGGCAGAAATGCCGCAATGTGGCTATAGCCGGGAATGTTTCCTGTGTGTGTGTGTGTGTGTGTGTGTGTGTGTGTGTGTGTGTGTGTGTGTGTGTGTGTGTGTTTTCATAAGTTGCAGTGCAGCAGAGTAAAACCGGAAGAGAGGAGGGTGAGACGAGATATGAGATAACTGACGGGGCAGATTTTATTATAGATAATGATACAATTCTATTTACTATTACTGAGTTATTCTCTCTCTCTCTCTCTCTCTCTCTCTCTCTGCCTCTGTACCTGTCAGTCTCAGTGAAGGAGGTGTGGCTTTTGTAGGCGTGGCTTTTTTCTGTAGCCTGCTGACTGAAAATCGTGTGTGTATTACTGACATTTACTGCTGACCATTTTAAGGGATGCTGATTCTGGATAGTGTGTGTGTGTGTGTGTGTGGGTGTGTGTGTGTGTGTGTGTGTGTGTGTACCTGGTAGCCGGTAGCGTGTTGACCCTGGTGAAGAACACAGAGGGCTCCACGTCCACTCTGATGCCCAGACTGAGCTCTCTGTAGTAACCGTCCACGTGCCCCGGACCTCCACTGTACCGGAAACACAACACACACTCCAGAGTCTGCAGAGAGAGAGAGAGAGAGAGAGAGAGAGAGAGAGAGAGAGAGAGAGAGAGAGAGAGAGAGAGAGAGAGAGAGAGATTGTGATCCAGCATGCTTTCTGAATTGACAGGAAATGATCGATTTGTTGGATGTTGGTGCACATTATTTTGTTGTTTTTACAGAGTTACTCAGAAATGCCCGAGTTTCACGTCTGAGTAGAAACTGTATTTCCAGCCACTTAAATGTGAGGAAAGTTATTACACTGTGTGTGTTTAAAAAAAAATAATAAAAAAAACACAGACCGCACCTTTAAATGTTTTAATATAAAGATGCCCACTGCTCTTGGCCAATAAGAACACACTTCTTTTAACTTATTATAATCTCACAAAACATTGATCTTAGATTAAAAATTAAAAAAAAGAAAAGAAAAATCAATTCAATCAAATCCAGAGAAACAAAATGAACCCCTGATGAATATCCTGATTCACTCACAAATGTCACGCTTCACACACACACAAAAATGCGTTACGACTTGTGTTTCATGTCGCCTTTTATTTCTTTATTCTTTCCTTATTTTAACTCCATTTATGTCACAGCGCTGTTGAATTCCGGATTCTGATTGGTCAGAAGGTGTAATTGGTCATTAGGTAATCTAATCTGAAATTTAAAACAATCAAACAAACAAAAAAAAAAAAACAAACAACAGAATTGTTATTTAACAAAGAAAACTTGCTGATATTGTTTTCTGTGAAACGTTCATTTAACATTTATGGAAGGAGTCTCCAGTGTCGGTAAGTTTTTACTTCCGGGAAGACTTGTGAACGTTCCACAACAGATTAAAAGAAAAAAGCACGAATGTGTCTTTCATTAAAGTCCATAAAGTAACGCATCACACCACCCTGTTGTGGATTATTTTCCTATAACAGCACACCCTGAAGTGTTTTATTCCCTTCCTTATTGCAGTGACGTGTTGTTTTACTGATTTGTACAGATCTATGGTGGGTATAGAAAAGAATCACCCCCCTTTAAAATGATCACATTTTGTTGCTTTTCAGCCTGAAATGGAGACGGACAGTTTTTTTTTTTTTTTAATCCAGCTGTATTTACTCAGTGCAAATTATAACATCCAAGAGAAAGATATAACACCAACATGTCAGAATTTTTATTTTTTTTTAATTAAAAAACACAATCACGGAGTTGGAAAAGGATCACCCCCTTGCTTTTTAATTTTTTAATTACAGCCTTTAGTCTATTGGGATATGTCTCTACTAACTTTGCAGAACTGCTCAAGTTCAATTAAATTTGATGGTGACCGTTTGCGGACTGCAGTCTTCAAGTCATTCCACAGATTTTCAATGGGGTTTAAGTCTGGGCTCTGACTAGGCCATGCAAGGACATTCATCTTTTTCTCCTTCAACCACTGTGTGGTCAGTTTTGCTGTGTGCTTTGGGTCATTGTCATGTTGGAAGGTAAACCTTCTTCCCATTGACAACTTTCTGTCAGAGGGCAGCACATTTTCTTCAAGAATTTGACGGTATTTTGCCCCATCCATTTTCCTTCTGTCCTGAAAAGTGCTCCAGTCCCTGCTGCAGAGAAACACCCCCATAACAGGATATTACCACCTCTATGCTTTACTGTAGGAATGGTGTTATTTGGATGGTGAGCTGTATTGGATTTCCGCCAGACATATCGTTTGGTGTTGAGGCCAAATAATTCAATTTTAGTCTCATCTGACCATAAGACCTTTTTCCATGTGGCCTCAGAATCTTCAAGATGTGTTTTGGCCAAGCTCAGTCGTGCGTGGCTTTTTTCTTGCAATCCTCCCATACAAGCCACATTTGTTGAGAATTTGTGATATTGTTGTCACATGCACACAATGACCACTCTTTGTCATAAATTCCTGCAACTGCTTCAGAGTTGCTGTAGGCCTCTTGGTAGCCTCTCTGACCAGTTTCCTCCTGGCTGTGTTGTACCAAATACCTTCCACTTCTTAATAATAGACTTCACTGTGCTTCTAGGCATTGACAAAGCCTTTGAATTTTTTTTTGTATCCATCTCCTGACTTGTGCCTGTCCACAACTTTATCCCGGAGATATTTTGACAGTGCCTTGCCACCCATGGTTGATTGTTTGCTTCAGTTGCACTACCAAGGACTGAAAAATGCTCCAGGAAAGCTCTTTTCATGCTGAGCTAATCAAAATGACCACAGCTGATCACAGTGTGCCATTGAGAAGGTGATTAGCTACACCTTATTGAGTTTACAACTCATTTTTAGGAGGAGGGTGATCCTTTTTATGGTTTTTTAATTTTTTTCTGACATGTTGGTGTTATACAGGTGCATCTCAATAAATTAGAATGTCGTGAAAAAGTTCATTTATTTCAGTAATTCAACTCAAATTGTGAAACTCGTGTATTAAATAAATTCAATGCACACAGACTGAAGTAGTTTAAGTCTTTGGTTCTTTTAATTGTGATGATTTTGGTTTACATTTAACAAAAACCCACAAATTCACTATCTCAACAAATTAGAATATGGTAACATGCTAATCAGCTAATCAACTCAAAACACCTGCAAAGGTTTCCTGAGCCTTCAAAATGGTCTCTCAGTTTGGTTCACTAGGTAAGCCACAAACATTCATTGCCAAAGAAGCTGGCTGTTCACAGAGTGCTGTATCCAAGCATGTTAACAGAAAGTTGAGTGGAAGGAAAAAGTGTGGAAGAAAAAGATGCACAACCAACCGAGAGAACCACAGCCTTATGAGGATTGTCAAGCAAAATCGATTCAAGAATTTGAGTGAACTTCACAAGGAATGGACTGAGGCTGGGGTCAAGGCATCAAGAGCCACCACACACAGACGTGTCAAGGAATTTGGCTACAGTTGTCGTATTCCTCTTGTTAAGCCACTCCTGAACCACAGACAACGTCAGAGGCGTCTTACCTGGGCTAAGGAGAAGAAGAACTGGACTGTTGACCAAGTGGTCCAAAGTCCTCTTTTCAGATGAGAGCAAATTTTGTATTTCATTTGGAAACCAAGGTCCTAGAGTCTGGAGGAAGGGTGGAGAAGCTCATAGCCCAAGTTGCTTGAAGTCCAGTGTTCAGTTTCCACAGTCTGTGATGATTTGGGGTGCAATGTCATCTGCTGGTGTTGGTCCATTGTGTTTTTTGAAAACCAAAGTCACTGCACCCATTTACCAAGAAATTTTGGAGCACTTCATGCTTCCTTCTGCTGACCAGCATTTTGAAGATGCTGATTTC
>CM042545.1:21074706-21097206 GCA_023630585.1 Cranoglanis bouderius | reverse complement strand
CCATTACACGTCTGCCCACCATACCTCCCACCCCCACACACAGTGATACCATCATGCAGCTTTAAAAGGACCTAACTCCTTCTCTCTCACCTTCGTCCTCCTTTCATCACTTTTTATCTCTTATCTCATCTGTCCATCTCTGTTTTCCTCAGTCGTCTCATCTCTCATACACTACTCACTTCCTTTCTTCTCACTATGATCTCATCTTCTCTAACCCTGCCTCCCTTTCTCTCTCTGTTCTCACCTATCCATCTCCCTCACTCGTTCTCGTTTAATCCCTTTCTCATCCGCCCATCTTTTTTCACTCTTACTCTCTTCCTTTCCTTTCTTACCCTTGTACTCTTGTTTGTCCATCACTCTGTCTCTCACATCCTACCTCCTTTATCTCTCTATCTGTCCATTCATCTCTTTCGCTCCCTACATCATTCTTCTTCTGCTTCTCTCTATCTCAACCTTCATTTTCTTTTGTATCCATCATCTTTTTCTTTACTCCTCCTCTCTCTCTTTATTCTCCCTCACCATTTTCAGAGGTGATCTGTTTCTTTCTCCCTCCATTAGTCATTTCTTCCTGTCTAATTTTCTTTCATAAACCAAAAATAACAGCAGATCCCGTCCACCGTCTTTATGGTTTAAGCTTTTGATCTTTTGTTCAAAAAAATCCACAAAAATTCTCTGCTCTCATGGATATCAAACAATTACAAACAACACAGGTTTATCCAAAATATATATCTTTGTTAAATATAGGTGTGCAACAATTATTGGCACCCTTTTAGTCAATATTTTGTGCTCCCGCCCTGTGCCAAGATAACGGCTCTGAGTCTTCTCCTATAATGTCTGATGAGGTTGGAGAATACATGGCAAGGGATCTGAGACCATTCCTCCATACAGAATCTCTCCAGATCCTTCAAATTTCGAGCTCCACACTTGTGGACTCTCCTCTTCAGGTCACCCCACAGGTTTTCTATGGGTTTCAAGTCAGGGGACTGGGATGGCCAGGGCAGGACCTTGATTTTGTGGTCAGTAAACCATTTTTGTGTTGATTTTGATGTATGTTTTGGATCATTGTCCTGCTGGAAGATCCAACCACGGCCCATTTTAAGCTTTCTGGCAGAGGCAGTCAGGTTTTCATTTAATATCTGTTGATATTTGATTGAGTCCATGATGCCATGTATCCTAACAAAATGTCCAGGTCCTCTGGCAGAAAAAACAGCCCGAAAACATTAAAGAGCCACCACCATATTTAACCGTGGGCATGAGGTACTTTTCCATATGGCTACCTTTCTGTGTGCACCAAAACCACCTCTGGTGTTTATTACCAAAAAGCTCTATTTTGGTTTCATCTGACCATAGAACCCGATCCCATTTGAAGTTCCAGTAGTGTCTGGCAAACTGAAGAGGCTTGAGTTTGTTTTTGGATGAGAGTAGAGGCTTTTTTCTTGAAACCCTTCGAAACAACTTGTGGTGATGTAGGTGACTTCGGATTGTAGTTTTGGAGACTTTCTGACCCCAAGACGCAACTAACTTCTGCAATTCTCCAGCTGTGATCCTTGGAGATTTTTTGGCCACTCGAACCATCCTCTTCACAGTGCGTTGAGACGATATAGACACACGTCCAATTCCAGGTTGATTCATAACATTTCCAGTTGACTGGAACTTCTTAATTATTGCCCTGATGGTGGAAATGGGCATTTTCAATGCTTGTGCTATTTTCTTATAGCCACTTCCTATTTTGTGAAGCTCAACAACCTTTTGCCGCACATCACGGCTATATTCCTTGGTCTTACCCATTGTTATAAATGATTAATGGAACTTGGCCTGTGTGTTACCTCATATTTATACCCCTGTGAAACAGGAAGTCATGGTTGAACAATTTCCTGTTCCTAGTCACCCAGGTGTACTAAAAAAATGTACTTCAAATATATTTTTCTCACAATTCATAGGGGAGCCAATAATTGTTGCACAAGATTATTTTTTTGATAAACCCGTGTTGTGCTTGTAATTGCTTGATATCCATGAGAGCAGAGTATTTTTGTGAATTTTTAACCAACTACAAAAGATCAAAAGGTTAAACAATAAACAATTTTTCACAGCCTTCTTTGCTCATATTTACCAAGGGGGCCGATATTACAGGACGGCAGTGTACATGTTAGTTTAAGCCTAATACAATAAAAACACACTTTTATAGGATTTTATAGGATTACAATGTTACTGTAATAAGTTCATCTTTATGGTGTTCGCACTGAGAACGCTGATAAAAACGTGCTATGCTATGCGTCCAAAGAGTGCTGTTTGATTGTTGGGACTAAAAAAATAAAAATAAATAAATAAACCTGGTGCCTACCATTTTGCACAAACGTGACATATGGAATTGTGTAACTGATCCACGTTTGGAAGGAAAGTGATGTATATCCCAGCTTGTTAGGAAGTTGGGGTCAGAGCACAGGGTCAGCCATGATCTGGTGCCCCTGGAGCAGATAAGGTTATGGGCCTTGCTCAAGGGTCCTACAGTGGCAGCTTGGCAGTGCTGGGGCTTGAACCCCCAACCTAGTGATCGGTGCCCCAGCCTTAACCATTGAGCCCTATAATAATTATATATGACAGTACACCCTGTTATGCATGTAATTATTAATGGAAGACTCTTTTTTTTTTTTTTTTTTTTTTTTTTTAAGTGTGAGGCAGTGTAGTGTAGTGTAGAAGTGGTGAATTGGGACGTGTCCTACCTTCACGTGGTTGTATTCGCTCTTGTTGGCATCGGAGTTGACTTGCTTGTTTTCTGGGCGGGGCTTCAGGACCTGTCTCAGAGGGCTGGAGATGGGCAGTCCGGTCACACTGATACCATCTGAAACACACACACACACACACACGCACACACACGTCAAAGGCAGTGTATAAAGATAAAACACATGTTTCAGGGGACTGAAAAAGGTCACATCTTAGCTGTGAGCTTTCTGTTCATTTATTTATTTATTTTTTACACATAAACTTCATTCACATTCCTGAGATGTCTACTGTTGACTAGTCGAACATTTGCATATACACAACACACACACACACACACACACACACACACACACACAGAGAGAAATGACGCAGGGGCACTGACGTCAGTGGTGGGGGTGGGGGGTTTAAGGGGCTACACAAACCCACGTCACACATTGCTGAGAGGAAAGAAGCAGCTGTACGCAACACCTCAGCACACACACTCACTCAGAGAACCCAGTGAACACAATTTCAGCCCTCTTTTTTTTTTTTGCTCTCCATTTCTCGGGCTGATAACTCGGGAACCGCATAACCAACAGAGATGAGATGTTCAGATCGTGAGGATGTAGACGGCAGGGTGAACGCAGAAGTCAAGCAGGTGTTTTATACATTACATAAACAGCACTTCACAGCAAGTTGTTTCAGGAAAATAAAAACAGTGTTTTCCTCCAGTGTGATGCTGGAATATGGAGAAACAACGTGAGATTTCTTATGTATTACAGATCAGGATATTAGGGATTGTATTATATATGCTACACTGCCCTCCACTAATATTGGCCCCCTTGGTAAATATGAGCAAAGAAGACTGTGAAAAAATGTCTTTATTGTTTAACCGTTTGATCTTTTGTTAAAAAAATAAAAAATTAAAAAATAAAAAAAAATACTCTGCTCTCATGGATATCAAACAATTGCAAACACAACACAGGTTTATCAAAAAAAATAATAATAATAACTTTTAGTCAATACTTTGTGCTACCTCCCTTTGCCAAGATAACAGCTCTGAGTCTTCTCCTATAATGCCTGATGAGGTTGGAGAATACATGACAAGGGATCCGAGACCATTCCTCCATACAGAATCTCTCCAGATCCTTCAAATTTCGAGCTCCACACTTCTGCAATTCTCCAGCTGTGATCCTTGGAGATTTTTTGGCCACTCGAACCATCCTCTTCACAGTACGTTGAGACAATATAGACACACGTCCAATTCCAGGTTGATTCATAACATTTCCAGTTGACTGGAACTTCTTAATTATTGCCCTGATGGTGGAAATGGGCATTTTCAATGCTTGTGCTATTTTCTTATAGCCACTTCCCATTTTGTGAAGCTCAACAACCTTTTGTCGCACATCACAGCTATATTCCTTGGTCTTACCCATTGTTATGAATGAATTTGGCCTATGTGTTACCTCACATTTATACCCCTGTGAAACAGGAAGTCATGGTTGAACAATTTCCTAGTCACCCAGGTGTACTAAAAAAAAATTTCAATATCAACGGGAATATATAATATCAACGGGAATATCACTTCAGATATATTTGAAGAACACGATTGTTTGATATCCATGAGAGCAGAGTATTTTTGTGAATTTCTTTAACAAAAAAAATCAAAAGGTTAAACAATAAATTAAAATAAATTAAAATAAATTAAAGACAATTTTTCATAGCCTTCTTTGCTCGTATTTACCAAGGGGGCCAATATTAGTGGAGGGCAGTGTAATAATTTACCAAACTATTATCTTAACTATTTTATTAGAGCATTTAAAGCATCATAACCAACACTCATTTAGCAGAACTCCCGGAAGACCTGAGATGTGCAAAACAATCAGCTGTTTCTTTAATGCTGTTCAATTGAGCCGAACTCTGTTTAATTTAATTCTCTTATTTTTATCTGAATGAAAATGACTCAAGTTCAAATCTGCGTATGTAAAGCGATCTGTGTGTATGAAATATGCTACAAATAACAACAACATTCTCCTTATGTTTTGTATTGATGTTTGGTTACACTGTCTGTACATTTGTCCATCTCGTTACCATTTATAACTTCATTATGTGTAAATCTAGGACAAAAGGATGTGAAGGGATTGATGGTGGACTTGGCTCCAGGGTTGCCAGGCCCGTGATTGTCCTGCAGTTCTGACTCGCGTTGTGTGGGCTGGAGGCTTGAAATATCCATTTAGAAAAACTGTGTTTTCTTCCATTTTTGTGTAATAGTCAGTGTTTATGTAGACTATAGGATCAGTTCTGTACTTTCCTTAGTTTCTGGACTGCACAATATTGAATTCTTGTGATTTGGCCTTGCTTATTGTTCTCATTAGTTTAACAGTATCCTGGTTGCACTTTGTCTTGTTCGGTCTACTGTACAGTTGAGGTCATAACTTTGTATACGCCTTGCAGGATCTGCAAAATGTTAATGATTAAAATATATACAAGAGGGATCATTAAAAACAGCATGTTGTTTTTTTATTTAGTCCTGCCCTGAATAAGCTATTTCACATAACAGATGTTTACATATAGTCCACAAGACACAATAATAACTGGATTTACACAAATGAACCAGTTCAAAAGTTTACATACACTCGATTCTCAATTCTGTGTGTTGTTACCTGGATGATCAACGACTGTTTTTATGCTTTGTGAGTCCCTTGTTTGTCCTGAGCAGTTAAACTGCCCACTGTTCTTCAGAAAAATCCTCCAGGTCCTGCACATTCTCTGCTTCTCCAGCATCTTCTGCATATTTGACCCCTTTCCAACAGCGGGCTTTATGATGTTGAGATCCATCTTTTCACACTGAGGACGACTGAGGGACTCGTACACGACTATTACAAAAGGTGCAAACATTCACTGATGCACAGGCAGTCAACTCAATACATCAAGACCCGGGGGGGGGGGTGGGGGGGGGGTAGTAAACTTTTGAACGGGATGATCGGTGTAAATTGTTATCATTCCGTCTTCTGGGAAACATGTAAATACATTAAATACAGTACTAAATGAAAAAAAAAAATATATATATATATATATATATATATATATATATATATATATATATATATATATATATATATATATATATATATATATATATATATAAACAAAATAATTTACATCTGTTATGTGAAATAGCTTATTCAACACCAAATATTGACTTTGTTTCATTTACTACTGTTTACTGCTCTTTAAGGTATTTTTTTTAATGTAGAAATTTAATTTCATTATTTTGAAGGCATCTTTGCTCTACAGCATTTCTCTGCATGTGCCTAAAACGTTCAAGTTCAGTTTATTTGTATAGCGCTTTTAACAATGGACATTGTCCCAAAGCAGCTTTACAGAAGTCTATAAATTCATGAATTTATCCCCAATGAGCAAGCCAGCGGCGTTTGCACAGTACTGTACATTGACAGATTATATTTTACATGAATGAACTCAACAAAACAACAAAAAAAGAAAGCTCTCAGTGTATTTTTGAGCGTTAACTCATACTACAGTACCGAGATGTTTAAATGCGGAGCTCCTAAGCAAAATATATGAAGGTTTGCAGGCCTTTTAGAGAACACTACCACGACATTCCCCTGCCTGGACAACATCCAGAAAAGAAAAGAAAAAAACAGGTAAAGTGGAGGAGATGAAGAGAAATATACACACAAAGACGGGCAAAATTGTGAAAAAGAAAGTGAGGGAAGTTATGGACAGGAAAAAGAGGCAGAGTAGAGAAAGTAGGGAGAAACATCAATGTAAGAACAGACGTGACAAAAACAGAGATATATACTGATAGAGAGAGAGAGCGAGAGAGAGAGAGAGAGAGAGCGAGAATGGAGGAGTGAGTGATGAGATCAGAACGATCAGAAGTGGAGTGGAGGGAACAGTGTGTATTAAAAACACACATAACTCTCGGAGAGAGGCAGAACAGACGAGCCCATTCATTACACCATTACTCCTCCCGTCTTCTTCCATCCCTCCCTCGCTCGCTCAAATCCGGTCCGCCGTTTGCTTTATTGCCGTGACTTGTCTTTCTTTACAGTATTGCCAAAGCAATTATATATCTCTGTCTGTTCCTCACTATCTGTCCATCAGCTTCTGAAACAGAAAGCTCCATAAAGAGATGAGTGGATCTCATCATAAGCAAAAAAAAAAGTAAATAATACACACTGCAGCCGGGAGCTCCATTAGAGTGTGTAGCCTTAATCATATATCCGGTCCAGCTGCACAAATGTAAAAGTGAACGTCAACACAAACTGTACACAAAACCATATAAAGAGCATGCACAGCTGTCGACACACATATATACTGTGTGTACACAAACCTCGCACGCTCTACACACTGATATACATATGCATAGTGTACACAGGACACACACGTCAATTAATACAGTGTGAAGAACCTTTCTGGAGGTCTACAAGCTGCTACTCCCCCCATCCTAAAGTCTACAAGCTCTTCTTATCATCATCCTGAAGTCTTCAAGCTCTTCTTCTCATCATCCAGAAGTCTTCAAGCTCCTACTCCTCACATCCTCATGTCTACAAGCTCCTACTCCTTCCATTCTGAAGTATACAAGCTCTTCTTCTCATCATCCAGAAGTCTTCAAGCTCTTCTTCTCATCATCCAGAAGTCTTCAAGCTCTTCTTCTCATCATCCAGAAGTCTTCAAGCTCCTACTCCTCACATCCTGAGGTCTACAAGCTGTTACTCCCACCATCCTGACGTCTACAAGCTCCTACTCCCACCATCCTGAAGTCTACAAGCTCTTCTTATCATACTGAAGTCTACAAGCTCTTCTTCTCATCATCCTGAAGTCTACGAGCTCCTACTCCTCACATCCTCATGTCTACAAGCTCCTACTCCATTCTGAGGTCCTCCTCCACCATCCAGAAGTCTACAAGCTCTTCTTCTCATCATCCAGAAGTCTTCAAGCTCCTACTCCTCACATCCTGAGGTCTACAAGCTGTTACTCCCACCATCCTGACGTCTACAAGCTCCTACTCCCACCATCCTGAAGTCTACAAGCTCTTCTTATCATACTGAAGTCTACAAGCTCTTCTTCTCATCATCCTGAAGTCTACGAGCTCCTACTCCTCACATCCTCATGTCTACAAGCTCCTACTCCATTCTGAGGTCCTCCTCCACCATCCAGAAGTCTACAAGCTCCTACTCCCACCATTCTGAGGTCTACAAGCACCTACCCCTTACATCCTGAGGTCTACAAGGTCCTTCGATCATCACGTGCGTGTGTGAGACTGTGTGTGTGAGATCCTAAAATCACAGTGAAAAATCAGAACCTGTGTGAACAGAGCAAATAAAAACTTCATTTGACTGTGATCCCTCAAATGCAGTGCTCAGTGTTACCCTGATCGCTTTCACTGGGTGATTCACTGCTGCACACACACACACACACACCATGTAAGCTTTATAACATGATCTCAGAGCTATTCCCATCTGTACACACACTTCTCCCTTTATACACACGGACGAACCCTCTACACACTCACACTGTAAGTACTCTATTTGAGATAAAGGGGCTGCTGTCATTGCTTTAGTTCTAATCTTTTATAACAAATGAATGTGATTCTATGAGTAGACAGTGCGTCATCCACTCTGTCTTCAGTCATTAGCAATGACCCAAGCTACATTCATTATTACTGTTTGTTCTGGTGTCATCGGTGTGAGGCACTACAAACAGCAGCATGAAAACACTAAAGCAAAGGACGACGCGGATCAAGGACGACATCGCTGTCGCGATGGTTTCCATTTATTCGGTTCTTAAACCTGCCTTTATTTTTTACATTGGAATAGAAATTTGAATTTCCTCTTGAAAATGTGGGCCAGTAGAGCACTCCAGCGAATACGAACAAAATAAATGGATTTACAGAAACACAAACCAAAGATCAGAACACTCTCGAAGATACACCCAGTGATCACTATGGTATTCTACAAAGTACACACCTAACAACAGAATATTACCCTAGAACATTCAAACCAAAGAATGCTGGAAAATACACTTCTAGAAGATACAACCCGAAGATCACAACAGTATCCCAGAAGATGCTATCCAAAGAACCGAAGACTCTTCTAGAACGTTCAAACCAAAAGCACACCCATTATCTGAACAATCTTCTAAACGATACAATCCCGAGGTCACGACGGTATTCTAGAAGATGCTAACCGAAGAACAGAACGCTCTTCTAGAACATTTATACCAAAGATCAGTGTAATACTCTAGAAAGTTCGCACCAATATTCAGAGCACACTTCTAGAAGATACAACCCCAACAGCACAACAGTGTTCGAGAAGATATTAACCAAACAAAAGAAGGCTCATCTAGATCGTTCAAACCAAAAATACACAACCACAATCAGAACAACCTTCTAAAATATACAACCCCGAGATCATGACATTATCCTGGAAGATACTAACTAAAGAGCAGAACACTCTTCTAGAACATTTCTACAAAGATCAGTGTACTACTCTAGAAAATACGCACCAATATTCAGAGCACTCTTCTAGAAGATACAACCCCAACAGCACAACAGTATTGGAGAAGATATTAACCAAAGAACAGAAGTCACTTTTAGAACATTTACACCAAAGATTACCAAAGTACTCTAGAAAATGCACACCAATATTCAGAGCACTCTTCTAGAGCATTTCTAGAGCACTTTTCTCTTCTAGAGAACAGTGAAGTCATTCAGAAAACACACAACAATAATCAGAACATTCGTCCAAAACATGTAACCCATAGATCACAACCATATCCCAGAAGATAATAACCAAAGAACCAGATGTTCTTCTAGAGCTTTTACACCGAAGAACGGTGTAGTACTCTAGGAAATACAGACCAATTTTCAGAACGTTCTTCTAGAGGACACAACCCCAATATCATGACACTATCCTAGAAGGTAGTAAAGAACAGAACACTACATAACTACAGTAGGTGTTATGTTATACTCTTGGCCAACCACCCCTCCCCCGTGTCTAGATAATACAGATCCAAGATCATAACAAAACCACGATGAATAAATTACTCTACAGCCATGGCCAAAAGTTTTGAGAATGACACAAATATTAATTTTTACAAAGTCTGCTGCCTCAGTTTTTATGATGGCAATTTGCATATACTCCAGAATGTTATGAAGAGTGATCAGATGAATTGTAATTAATTTCAAAGTCCCTCTTTGCCATGAAAATGAACTTAATCCCAAAAAAACATGTCCACTGCATTTCAGCCCTTCCACAAAAGGACCAGCTGACATCATGTCAGTGATTCTCTCGTTAACACAGGTGAGAGTGTTAACGAGGACAAGGCTGGAGATCACTCTGTCATGCTGATTGAGTTAGAATAACAGACTGGAAGCTTTAAAAGGAGGGTGGTGCTTGAAATTATTGTTCTTCCTCTGTTAACTATGGTTACCTGCAAGGAAACACGTGCAGCCATCATTGCTTTGCACAAAAAGGGATTCACAGGCAAGGATATTGCTGCTAGTAAGATTGCACCTAAATCAACCATTTATCGGATCATCAAGACCTTCAAGGAGAGAGGTTCAACTGTTGTGAAGAAGGCTTCAGGGCGCCCAAGAAAGTCCAGCAAGCGCCAGGACCGTCTCCTAAAGTTGATTCAGCTGTGGGATCGGGGCACCACCAGTGCAGAGCTTGCTCAGGAATGGCAGCAGGCAGGTGTGAGTGCGTCTGCACGCACAGTAAGGAGAAGACTTTTGGAGGATGGCCCGGTGTCAAGAAGGGCAGCAAAGAAGCCACTTCTCTCCAGGAAAAACATCAGGGACAGACTGCTATTCTGCAAAAAGTACAGGGATTGGACTGCTGAGGACTGGGGTAATGTCATTTTCTCTGATGAATCCCCTTTCCGATTGTTTGGGGCATCTGGAAAAAAGCTTGCCCGGAGAAGAAAAGGTGAGCGCTACCATCAGTCCTGTGTCATGCCAACAGTAAAGCATCCTGAGACCACTCATGTGTGGGGTTGCTTCTCAGCCAAGGGAGTGGGCTCACTCACAATTTTGCCTAAGAACACAGTCATGAATAAAGAATGGTACAAAAACATCCTCAGAGAGCAACTTCTCCCAACCATCCAAGAACAGTTTGGTGATGAACAATGCCTTTTCCAGCATGATGGGGCACCTTGCCACAAGGCAAAAGTGATAACGAAGTGGCTCGGGGAACAAAACATCGACATTTTGGGTCCATGGCCAGGAAACACCCCAGACCTTAATCCCATTGAGAATTTGTGGTCAATCCTCAAGAGATGGGTGGACAAACAAAAACCCACAAATTCTGACAAACTCCAAGCATTGATTATGCAAGAATGGGCTGCCATCAGTCAGGATGTGGCCCAGAAGTTGATTGACAGCATGCCAGGGTGAATTGCAGAGGTCTTGAAAAAGAAGGGTCAACACTGCAAATATTGACTCTTTGCATAAACTTCATGTAATTGTCAATAAAAGCCATTGACACTTATGAAATGCTTGTGATTATACTTCAGTAACAGTTAGTAACATCTGACAAAAAGATCTAAAAACACTGAAGCAGCAGACTTTGTGAAAATTAATATTTGTGTCAATCTCAAAACTTTTGGCCACGGCTGTAGAAGAAATAAACTTGACATCAGTATAACCCTGAGATCAGTGTAGTACTCCAGAAAACATAGACATATAATTAACATAACATTCTAAAATATATTTTCCCAAGATCAATATATTAGACCAGGAAATGCGAACATGAGATAAAAAAAAGACTCAATATAACAATCAAGCATATAAAAATACAAGATTAAATAAGTGAATCTAGAAATCACACACCAAAAATCAGAACTCTACTCTTGAAGGTTTAAGACCTGCTCACACCAAGGACAATAACGATAACGATAATGATAAAGATATAGTTCTAAAAATCGTTCTAAATATATATATATATATATATATATATATATATATATATATATATATATATATATATATATATATATATATATAAAGTATATCATATTATATCAGTAAAGATACACCCTTAAGATCAAAACAGTATACTAGAAGATAATAATTAGAGAACCAAACACTACTGAGGAACATTCAAACCAAAAATCAGTGTCGTTCTCCAGAAAATCGAAACCGAAATTTAAACGGAACCAAAACGCTGTACATATAAAAGAAAGGAACACTATTGTAGATTATTCAAGTATTCAATATCAGTATTGTACACTCTTACAGCAAACAGGACGCACTTTAAGACCACTACATTACTCCACAAAATGTACACCAAAGATCAAGATTCGAGAACATTCAAACTCGTTCTCCGTATAGAACAACCCCCACCCCCAATCAGGGACTCAGGAATTACTGAAACGTGATTCAAGTGTAATCTTTTCTCAGAAACATTTGTGCGTAGGGTCTAATCCCGAGTCATCCATATGTCATGTTTCTGAGTTTTGCGCTATATTGTCATCTGTGTTACCATCATATATCCAATATAACTAGCATAAGTAGTTTTTTCCCCTATTTCGGCTGCTCCCGTTCGGGGTCGTCAGAGCAGATCACCAGTGGCTGGGGTTGGTTCCCTGACCAGTAAGAGCGCCGCATGCTAGCCACTAGTAGCCACCAGGGAACCAAATAGCATAACTAGTATTATGCTCAAATGGTGGTTAATGATGAATGAACGCCAGGATGTAGTAGATAGACACTGGAGAACAGCCAGAAGTGCTAGTTTGATCTTCTTATCCTAACCAGCATTAAACATATGACTTTCCGATTCCATCCTAATCACTATTCAGCTTTAAACCCGAGAGACAGCGCTCACCAAAACAAGCAGCTGTTTTAAGCCGTAACAAGCCGTGTGTGGCTCGTAAGTGCACTTCCATATTGCAGCAGTAAATAAGATGATCAAGGTAACCAAACTGCATAACTTACAACATGCATAATGCATGGATCGGGCCTCCCGTAAGAGTGTGATGAGACACAGCCGATGTACAATAATCTAATATCACTCGGTGGGATCTGAGAGAAATACAGATCAGAGCCATGCAGAGTTATTCAGCCGCAGTCTCACTGACGTCTGCCGTCGAGGGCATTGGGTTTATTAGCCTGTTAAAGAATGATATCATCACAGCTGAAGCTATTTCCAGCATACAAGAAAAGGATCAGTGAGGAAGGAGTAAAAAGTCACACTGTCCTGCTGTGCACTCAACTTTATCCTTTAAACTCTGTATGGGTCACAAGGTGCCATTTCAAATGTTTAACTAAAGTACTAAATAATGCTAAAAGCAATTATTCCAACATGCCAAATAATGTTTAAAATCATACTTGTATATTCAGGAAATGATGTTTGGGGTCATTTTGAGATCAAAAAATCTCTCCACAATTTACATTGCCGTAAGGAGTCGTCCCACACATGGGAAAGGCTTTTAGAGCTCCATTTCCTCCTGTGACTTGTTATTGGACTTGCTTTGTCCTCTGCTTGTTTTAGTTTTGCATGGAATATACTACAGCTCTGAGCCATGGGTTCCAGTATGTATTAGTGTTCCTAGTGCTAGAGAGGATTAGAGAGTGAGTGTCTAACTTACAGGTTGTGTTTCAAACTTCCACAGTGTGTATCTGGCTCCTACTATAGTCCTAGGGAGTGTATCTGTAATGCTCTAAAGCAGGGGTCTTCAATCTTATCCAGAAAGGGTAATTGATTGGAGACCAAGATGACCTAGTGAAATCAGGCCCTTTCTGGTTAAGACTGAAGACCCCTGCTCTAGAGTGAGCATTCAGGTTTCAGAGTGTTTGTCCAGCTTCCAAATTGTTTGTCCAGTTCCTAGTTTATTCTAGGAGAGTGCGTTTGGACACTCTAGATGATTGTGTGTCCGGCCTCTAGACTGTCAGGAGCGTGCATCTGGAGTGGTCTAGTGCAGCTTCTCGATTGTGTGTCTGGCTTCTCGATTGTGCTCCTGGCTTCTCGACTGTGTTCCTGGCTTCTAGAGTGTGTTTCTGGTTTTGTAGATTGTGTGGCTTGCTTCTAGATTGTGTGCTAGGCTTCTAGATTGTATTAAGAGAGTGCATATAGAGAATTCTAGATAAGTGTCTGGATTCCAGATTGTGTTCCTGGCTTCTCGATTGTGTTCCTGGCTTCTCGATTGTGTTCCTGGCTTCTCGATTGTGTGTCTGGCTTCTCGATTGTGTGTCTGGCTTCTCGATTGTGTTCATGTCTTCTCGATTGTGTTCCTGGCTTCTAGATTGTGTTCCTGGCTTCTCGATTGTGTTCCTGGCTTCTCGACTGTGTTCCTGGCTTCTCGATTGTGCTCATGGCTTCTCGATTGTGTGCCTGGCTCCCTAGATTGTGTGCCTGGCTCCCTAGATTGTGTGCCTGGCTCCCTAGATTGTGTGCCTGGCTCCCTAGATTGTGTGCCTGGCTCCCTAGATTGTGTGCCTGGCTCCCTAGATTGTGTGCCTGGCTCCCTAGATTGTGTGCCTGGCTCCCTAGATTGTGTGCCTGGCTCCCTAGATTGTGTGCCTGGCTCCCTAGATTGTGCTCCTGGCTCCCTAGATTGTGCTCCTGGCTCCCTAGATTGTGCTCCTGGCTCCCTAGATTGTGCTCCTGGCTCCCTAGATTGTGCTCCTGGCTCCCTAGATTGTGCTCCTGGCTCCCTAGATTGTGCTCCTGGCTCCCTAGATTGTGCTCCTGGCTTCTCGACTGTGAGCCTGGCTTCTCGACTGTGAGCCTGGCTTCTCGACTGTGAGCCTGGCTTCTCGACTGTGTGCCTGGCTTCTCGACTGTGAGCCTGGCTTCTCGACTGTGTGTCTGGCTTCTCGATTGTGAGCCTGGCTTCTCGATTGTGAGCCTGGCTTCTCGATTGTGTGTCTGGCTTCTCGATTGTGTGTCTGGCTTCTAGATTGTGCTCCTGGCTTCTCGATTGTGTTCATTTCTTCTAGATTGTGTGTCTGGCTTCTCGATTGTGGGCCTGACTTCTAGATTGTGTTCATGACTTCTCGATTGTGTGTCTGGCTTCTCAATTGTGTTCCTGGCTCCTCGATTGTGTCTCTGGCTTCTAGTTTGTGTTCCTGGCTTCTTGATTGTGCACCTGGATTCTTGAATGTGTGTCTGGATTCTAGAGTTTGTGTCTGGTTTTGTAGATTCCATGACTTGCTTATAGATTGTGTGCTGTTTTTCTAGATTGTGCTTGGGGAGTGCACCTAGAGTGTTCTCAATGGGTGTTTGGCTTATAGAGTGTGCCAGGCTTCTAAAATGTTATCTGGCTTTTTTTGTGTGTGTGTGTGTGTGTGTGTGTGTGTGTGTGTGTGTGTGTGTGTGTGTGTGTGTGTGTGTGTGTGTGTGTGTGTGTGCGCGCGCGCATACTGACCATCGTTGAGGTCCTGGAGCAGGTTCTCCTGACCAGAGAAGTCCAGCCTGGCTTGGATGTTGACGATGATGGTGAGAGCCTGGCCTGGCTTCAGAGGGAGACGAGACAGTGCGTCCTCCATGTCCCAGCTCACAAACTCCCCAAATAACTTTTCTACAGATAGAGAGAGAGAGAGAGAGAGAGAGAGAGAGAGAGAGAGAGAGAGAGAGAGAGAGAGAGAGAGCAGCATTAAGAACAGAACATTATTTCACTAAAACTGCACATGCAAATATTTTGACAGTTTCAGTTTTCAAAAAAAAACTGCTGAACTGAAACGGATGTCAGATATGAATGAATCACTGAACGACTCATGAGTCGCCGTTCACACTCCTGATCTGCAATCAGGGTTTATGGGTCTGTGGAAGCAGATCATTTTATTTATTCATCCACTTACAGAGACTCATGTCAAGACAACTATGTGGTGAAATTACTCGTTGTGTTTCTGGGTTTAATACCTTACATTATCCAGTTTAATCTGCAAAGTCAGACTAAAATTTAAGAACAAAAGTTGGTTACTGATACACAGGCCACGCCTCCTTCGCTGAGACTTACTGATACACAGGCCACGCCTCCTTCGCTGAGACTTACTAAATACACAGACCACGCCTCCTTCACTGCGACTTACTGATACACAGGCCACGCCTCCTTCATGGAGACTTACTGATACACAGGCCACGCCTCCTTCACTGCGACTTACTGATACACAGACCACGCCTCCTTCATGGAGACTTACTGATACACAGGCCATGCCTCCTTCATGGAGACTTACTGATACACAGGCCACACCTCCTTCCTCTTTCACTGAGACTTTCTGATACACAGGCCACGCCTCCTTCACTGAGAATGACATACACCAACATGACATTTTATAACTATAGTAGAAAAAGATGAGCATCTCTGAATAACTTAGCGGAGGAAACTTTGCTGGAAGACACACACACACACACACACACACACAGACACGGTTATATTTCAGTGACAGAGAGGTGGTTATATATCAGGCAGCAGAAACACTGCAGCTCAGGAACGGAGCAGAAATATCTGCTGTCAAAGCATAACCTGGAGACGGGTAATAAAACCTAAAAAATGCAGCCAGGAGAGAAGCTAAACACACACACACACACACACACACACACACACACACACATTAGAGGATGTGACAGAACATCAATGTATAATTGATCTTAACAACGATCCAGTTCTCCGTCTGTAAGCTGTATGTAGAGAAGCCATCCATCATCTCATCACAGTATGTTTTGCAGAGCGTTCAGTAATGATGACGTCTCGTCACACACACACACACACACACACACACACACACACACACTTTCTCAGAAACGTTACGACGATGTGAGATGAATAAATAAATGACATCGCCATAAAGACGTTGCGTGTGATTTAAACATTACGTTTCATTTAACGGCTCGTATAAGAGCTTCATAAATCAGCTGACTGACTGAATCGCAGTTTAGCCGTAATGTTGCTCCAAATGTCTTACCTAAAGGCAAACTCATCTCCTAAACTCTGTCTGCTTGAAAAGAAATATAAAATTAAATAAAAGTAGTTCATCACATGGAACAGCAAACTACAGTAACCTCTGGAGTAGTACGCCTACCATAAAACACCAACAAGTGGGAATATTATAATGAAGGTAAACAGCAGTAAAATAATAATAATTATCGCCTGCGTCACACTGATACAGTTCACCAGGTGAAGAAAATAAAATTCAAACCTTAATACGCACCAGAGCTTGTCTGCCAAAACACAAAACACTGGTTCATCAAGAGTTACTCGTTTCCGCCAGAGGTTCTCCCTAGAACCCTCTCTGATAGAGAAAGACTGCTTCAAGGGTTTACCCATATGGACAAACCACTGGACCCTTCAGAGTCCTGAACTTAATTAACTTAAATTAACCTCAATTTATTCATATTTTATTTTACTGAAGCTAGCATCCCTATAAACCAAAAGGGAAATCCTCTGTTGAACCCTCCAGAACCCTTTAGGACCAGAGGAACAAGCAGAAAATCCCTTTAGGGTTCTAGATTTAGCCCTTGTGTAGAGCACGTACCAATAAACTACACAAAGCGAGCGAAGTAAAGCTAGTGTTCTTTGGTTTTCCCCATTGAGAGAACCCGTAAAGGCTCTGTGTAGAACCCTAAACACTTAAACAACACTAGACCCTAAAAAAAACAGATCCTCAGTGGTTCTCTAGATAGGTAGTGGTTCTTAGACTCTTAAAAGTGTTCTACATGGAACCATTTCTGACAGGGAAGCACTTTGTTATAGAGTTCTACACAGAACCTTTAAGGGTTTCCCAGAGGAACAAACCAAAACATTCTTTGAATTTCACATTTTATTCTATTGTGTTCTATTCCACTGCGTTCCATTCTATTCTTTGATTTTTGGGTTCTATTCCATTGCAATCTATTCTACTGTGTTCTATTCTTTGATCTATATGTTCTATTCGTAGATTTTTGTGTTCTACTCCATTGCGTTCCATTCTATTCTTTGATTTTTGCATTGTATTCCATTGTGTTCTATTCTGTTGTTTTCTATTCTTTGATTTTTGTGTTCTATTCCACTGTGTTATTCCATTGTGTTCTATTCTATTGCATTCTATTTGATTGTTAGGTTGTATTCTATTGTGTTCCCTTCCATTGCGTTCCATTCTATTGTTTGATTTTTGTGTTGTATTCTATTGTGTTCTATTCTTTGATTTTTGGGTTCTATTCCATTGCACTCTATTCTATTGTTCTATTCTATTGTGTTCTATTCCATCACTCTGGTCTACTGCATTCATCCTTGTATGTGTGTTCATTGTTGCTGCCTGCATACTGCAAGGTCGCTATTTACACATTTTTCTGAACTTTAAAGTTCCCCCTTTAAAGTTATGAAGACTCGGTTTGTAGAATCAGTGCAGCTGAACTATAAATACTGAGACTGGAGCACCAAATCAAATCAGTGGATCTGTAGAACCATCGAAAAAGGAAAACAGAAAGATAGGTGTGTGTGTGTGAGAGAGAGAGAGAGAGAGAGGGAGAGAGACTGAGAGTGGGATCAGTGATGTTTTCTCAGCTCAGAGCTGATACACAGCATTACATACTGTTCTCTGAAGAACTTACTCAAACTTTCTTGTGTGTGTGTGTTTTGTTTGCCAAACTCACACACAAAGAGTTACATATATACTACCTTTGTCCTTTGTCGAATGTGGGCGTGGCCTGCCCAGTAGCCAAACTGTACAGCCTACTGCCCACTATACAACTTATACACACCTTTTTTTTTTTGTTGTTGCTTAAAATGTATTCAACTTGATGTTTACGTGCGCATCTTACTTCCTGTCTGGATAGCGAGGTGTACTGCACCTTCTTTTTCCCTTTCCTTTTAATGCGCCGTGTCCATACAATGCTCAGTGATAGATGGGGACAGAGGGGGGCCAAAACTTTGTGGCACAAGAGATGGCCTTCAGTCTGTCACTGAATCTCCACAATGACCTTTACAGAGGGTGTTGTATGTTTATATATTTCACTACAAACTCGTACACCGTATTTTTTATGAACTCTCGTCTCTCGGAGCCTGGGAGTGCTACCGCGGTCTGTCTGCTGAATAATTTACACTCACTTTGTGTGTGTGTGTGTGTGTGTGTGTGTGTGAGAGAGAGATAACTCCAAATAAAAATTAGCTTTATTCACAGTAACCAAGCAACACCAAAAAAGGAAATCAAGCATACAATGCAAAATAAGCAGTTTAATTAAAAGCGCGACTGCGTCCTCTAGTAATCTGACAACGACTCAATTCCTGCTGCGTCCTGATTGTGAAACTGAAGCTCTGTTTTATTCTGGATCAGCTGCCTTAGTAGTCTTATTCGTAAAGCTTTCAGGGTAGATAACCTGACGTGCCCCAGTGTAATACACAGTACGTCACGTACGTTTTTGCATGACTGGAAGGGTTTTAAAGACGTAGCTGTGTTTTGACTAAGAGATCATCATCAAGGCTAGCTTCTGATTCTGAACCTTCTGGTTTTGTCTCTTGAATTCTCCGCAAATATATCAGTCGAAGAAAATAAAGGAAATAAAACATGGATTTTAATGACAACTCGAGAAAATAATTTCTTGCGATAAAGCAGAAAAGTGTGCAATGCTCAGTGGGTAATACTTTTGGACTTCTGATCAGAAGGATGCGAGCTCAAATCCCAACCAAGCTGCCGAGCTGCCACTGCTGGGCCTCTAAGCAAGACCCTTAACCCTCAATGAAATGAATGGAAGTCGCTCTGGATAAAAAGTTTGAGGAAGAGGTAGCTCAGTGGTTAAAAAAACATCCAAGTACCACTACCATCTATCCAAAACTACCACTTGGAAGGTCATGTGTTGAAATCCAAACACTACCAAGCTGCCAATGCTGGGCTATGGTTGTCAGAAGTACCAGTACTTCGGTACCAAGTCGGTACTAAAAAGACAAAAAAGAATTTTAAAAAAAAGTTGACAGTACCAGATTTCCACAAGTACCGGTAGTACCGAGTACCAGGTCAACCCGGTACTGATGCACTGTGTGACAGGTAGTCAGTCGGGAACTTTTCACAGGTGCACCGTGCAATTATGGTAGCGGTTGCATTATGGATGTTGTAGCATCGTTTAATTCAAGTGTAAGATTGCAAAAAACATCCTCGTTGTTTCTAACATAATGGTTAGCATAGGCGCGTGTAGCGCTAATACGGTCATGTGTCCTTATTAACCATTTAATCCTTTTAAAAACATCCACGGCCCGCCGGCGGACCACCGCGTTATTAAGTGTAAAACTATGCTATGTACACAGCTGCTGTGTTTACGTAGATACTCATGCGATATATCTTCTTGTGCTTCGATTGCTATAAACCAACTCTTACGAAACTGAGGCAACTCACCTATGAAGCCTCATATTAGTCCACTGATCCATAAAATCCTGACAGAAACAGTCTTGTTACACGGGCAAAAGTCCAAACGATCCAATTAAGTAAAAACATTTAGTCCAAAACACATCATTACATCAATAAATACCCACGGACTACTGCGGAGTCGTTTCAAATTATAGGCAGATGTTCCTCATCTCTCACGTTTTCTCCGTTATAACTTTCGGCACGTCAGTTTAAAAGTCCGTGTGTAAAGACTTTTGTGTGTTTTGCATGCTTGTAATTACTTGTGGGGGAAAAAAAACAAAAAAAAAAACAAACTTGAAACACTTTGAAATACTTGAAGTTTACAGAATGGCGTTGTTTTTTTTTAATACTTTTATATTGATATTTAACTTTATTAATAAAACAGTGTGTTGTTCAATTAGCATGTTTTTGAGTTTTGCTTTGGTACCGAAACTGGTACTGAGTACCGTGGATTTTTACCGGTATTGGTACCGACTACTGAAATTTTGGTACCATGACAACCCTATGCTGGGCCTCTAAGCAAGGCCCATAACCCTTAACGAGATGAATGTAAGTCGCTCGGGATAAAGTTTAAGGAAGAGGTAGCTCAGTGGTTAAAAATCATTGGACTACCAGTTGGAAGGTCGTGAGTTCAAATCCCAACACCACCAAGCTGCCACTGCTGGGCCTCTGGGCAAGGCCCTTAACTCTCACTCTGCATTATTTCACTAATATACATACATATACAACAGCATGCTTTATTTATTTCCATGAAATGATATTAACGCAAACTCATTTTCATAGAAACATTTTCATATTATTGTCCGCAATCAACCATTGGATTTGCTCCAGTAGGGCAGTGGTAGATCAGTGGTTAAGACGTTGGGCTACTGATTGGAAGGTCGCGAGTTCAAATCCCAGCACCGCCCAGCTGCCACTGTTGGGCCCTTGAGCGAGGCCCTTAACCCTCAAATTGCTCAGATGTATAAATGAAATTAATGTAAGTCGCTCTGGATAAGGGCATCTGCCAAATGCTATAAATGTAAATGATCATCTTGCTCACTGGCTTTTCTTTCTTTCTTTTTTTTTTTTTTGTCTTTGCGTCCTTTATGTATTTTTGGAGTTGAATTTAGTAATTCAGTGCAGCCTGCATTATCACTTACCTGTGAAGAGCCAAGCTGAAAACCTGTGTGTGAAGCCTCCCTGACTCAGAGTCTAAGAGTTTAACCGAGGACGAGCAGCGAGGTTAACATCGTTTGGGCTTCGCTTTTATATTAAGATAATGAAATATGCATGAGCGTGACGTGCGCTGTGCTTTTTGCAACAGTGTGTTTGATGCCCTGCATTCAGTTAGTTATAATAAGACGAGTGCGGATCAGCAGTGCCCCGTACCGGGAACAATAAAATCCACCACAATCCTCTACACGCTCCTACTGCCGTCTGACAAAGGGCAAGATGTCTGAGGATAAAAGGAAAAAAAGAAAAGAAGGTCAAAGCCGCCACCACAATGGGATTTAATTGAAAGAGAGAACTTTCGACAATAATACTCCGGGAGAGAAAATGAAAAGGCGGAAAAATGCAATTTAAACAAAGCTCAGGGATATCCAGGAAATTTTCAAGAAATCGATTTAACGACCGAGAAATCGACTTACACCACGAGATGTAAAATATGAACGTATAGTTCATCCATGCAGCACATTCGCGCAAGTGTCAACACCAACACGGCTCAATATAGACAAAACCGATAAATACACAGAATATAACACAGGACAAACCCCCTTCTGCTACGTCAAACATGTACACAACATGCTCCTGAGTTTGTAGGCGAACATATTAGCTAACGAGTCATAAAGGCTTAGGGGCTACCAGTTTAGCACTGTGTAGCCATGATGATGTGCTTACTGACACTGTGACGCTCTTTACTCTTTAATACATACTCAATGTTGTTGCTTCTCACTGAAATCTAGTTAGCAGTTGATGCTAAGTGCAATCACTTTGAAATACGTGTCGTAAAAATATCGTTCCTGATATTTCCATGTCCTTTTTATCGGCACCACACCTTTACATCGTCTGTATAAATGAGTACGGCTACAAACCTGCCAGCTTATGGCAAGAAATGCTTCAGAGGCCGTGTTTACCTGTTGCCTAGCAACAACGCTCAACTCTAGTCATATTTATTTTCTACAGTAGACATGACTAGCGGTTGATGCTAACTGTGTCGTTTTAGTTGCGGAAAGTATTTTTTTTTTAAATAACACGACGTAAATGTTGATACTTTGGATATTTGTCTCTCCATTTCAATGCCGCTTTGCCTTAACGTTGTCTGTATAAACAATTAACAGCTAACTAGCCAGGTTACACAGAAGTACTTCAGCGTCCATATTGACCTGTTGCCTAGCAACAGCATTCTCCCCACTTTAACTCTAGCCACATTAATTTTCTATGCGTTTCTGTTCATGTGCGTGTTCGTGTATAAAATG
>CM042545.1:21032206-21069706 GCA_023630585.1 Cranoglanis bouderius | reverse complement strand
TACAGCAAACCCCACAGAGTGTTTCTTCAACTGGCAGACTGACCACCTGTTAGCATCAAGAAACAGAGCTGACGCTTACAACTGGTTTCAAGAAGGAATCGGGAGATGAAAAACATCTCTCTCACACACACACACACACACACACACACACACACACACACACACACACACACACACACACACACACTTGTGATTGATACCCTAAGACAGAAAACAAACAGATGCTGCAGATTAAATCTGTACAACACTCCGTGTGAAGGCAGTAAGATAAATAAACACAAAAATCCGAATCACACAGTCATCGGGCTTTACTAAACGTGTGGGCTGAATATTCATGTTTCAATATGTTTAGCAGTACAACGACGCCTGTTGGCTCGTCTTACACACATTGGAGATGGTGAGAGAGACAGAGAGACAGAGAGAGAGGGAGAGAGCCACAGACAGAGAGAGAGGACAGCACTGCCCCCTGTACGCTGTCGGGGGAACTGCAGGCTGTACACACTGCGCACGGTGAAACGCTGTGTTCCACTAAAGCTCCGAACTCTGAATGTCTGAGCTCTGATTAGGAACAAACAAAGAAAACACCTCCTCAACTCGGGAAGGTCTCCTCAATCCTGAGCTCAGCGCATGCCATCGGCTCAAGATGGCCGCTCAGAGCATCAACAGTAAAATAAATGACCACTTCACTACTTTGAAAGAGTTTATAGTACTTTAGATCAATGAAGGGGGGCTCGGTGGCTTAGTGGTTATAGCACGTTTGCATCACACCTCCAGGGTTGGGGGTTTGAATCCCGCCTCTGCCCTGTGTGTGTGTGGAGTTTGCATGTTCTCCCCGTGCTTCGGAGGTTTCCTCCGGGTGCTCCGGTTTCCTCCCCAAGTCAAAAGACATGCGTTATAGGTTGATTGGCATTTCCAAATTGTCCGTAGTGTGTCAATGTGTGTGTGTGTGTCCTGAGATGGGTTGGCACCCCATCCAGGGTGTCCCCCGCCTCGTGCCCAGAGTTCCCTGGGATAGGCTCCAGGCTCCCCATGACCCTGTGTAGGATAAGCGGTATGGAAAATGGATGGATGGATGGATGGTTAAATCAACAGAGACACATTAGGTGTTAAATTTCTAACACTGACTGTACAGTTCACTGTTCTGAGAGCAAACACACGATCACCACTTTGTAGCCCAAACGTTCCGAACTCGAAAATGACATCATCCCACTTCCCGAGTTGAGTCGAACGCAACTTTAAAACCTGACCAATCACAATCAATCACCAATCACATGCTCTCTCCTGTTTCTCCTCACCGCAGCATATCCACAATCTCACTTTAAGCTTTTTTTTTTTAATACTATTTCAAATGTAACTTGAAAGCAAACTTGCATGTAAGAAGTCTATTTAACTAAAAAATAATAATAATAATAATAATAATAATTAATTAAAAATATATATACAGAAATAACAACCACTTTGACAGAGCTCACACCATCACAGCGTGTTTAACCCTTTCAGGCCTAAATTATTTATACACATATCCAGCTGCTTTTAGATTTTCTCTTTATTTCCCTCTTCAAAATTACACGATGTGTGGATTTTGATTCTGTCTAAATATTACTGATATTAAAAAGTAAACAGATCGCCTATGAGTGAAAAAGGCTGAAACGGTCCGCCTGAAATAATAACGTTTAAAAAAAAGTCTTTAAGTCTCTAAAAAAGAGATCTTACTGCTAACTATTAAAAGAAAAATATACAGTCTACAATTTTAATGAATGAATTTATTACTAATTAAGACTTTTATAGTTAAGACAAATTAATAATAATAATAATAATAATAACAACAACAACTTTTTAAGGAATTCCTTTCTAATTTTCTAACGTATTTAACGTTGGAAATTTCTTTGTTATTTTCTTCTTCTTTGCTGCACTTCAGAAATCTCTCATTAAATTAAAATATATTTGATCTGTAATATCCCTCATCATGAGATTATGATAAAACAGAAAAGTCCAATTATTCAGCCTATTTCTAGACAATTCATTTTCTAATTTCAACCGCGATATTCTTATTATCTCTCGCTTTTTTTAAATAAACATTTAAAATCAGCTAAAAAAAAAAAAAAACAAGCCGAATAATTAATTTCCATAGTTTATATTAGTTAAAATTAATATATTTCTTCTATCGTACAGTCATAATGATCAAATAAATTAGAAAAAAAACCTAGCTAAACATTTATTATTTTTAACTGTGTGTGTGTGTGTGTGTGTGTGTGTGTGTGTGCGTGTGTGAGCTCCATCTGTTCTCTCTCTATATTCCACTGGCTTCGTACCAAATCCTTCAACAACCTTAAAAACAAACACTGAAACCCAGTGCAATGAAAACAAGAAATCTGAGAGAACCTTCCAGATCTCCGGATGACCTGAGGGTTCTCCTTAGAGCCCTAAAGCGTGCTTAAAATCTGGGCACCCAAAAGTCAGCCACTAGACAATGAGTCTGTGCTGCTGCCATTTTTTTTATGTTGTCTTTGTCTAACATTCATAACCGACGCTTATGTCACAGGAACACAAGAGCATGTGTTTGAAATAAATTTCTGATGTGAGAAAGAAGCTTACCCTGACACCCAGTCAGCACCAACACCCCGACACCCCGTCAGCGCCAACACCCCGACAGCGCCGACACCCAGTCAGCGCCGACAGCGCCGACACCCAGTCAGCGCCGACAGCGCCGACACCCAGTCAGCGCCGACAGCGCCGACACCCAGTCAGCGCCGACACCCCGACACCCCGTCAGCACCGACACCCCGTCAGCGCCGACACCCCGACAGCCCGTCAGCGCCGACACCCCGACACCCAGTCAGCGCCGACACCCCGACACCCAGTCAGCGCCGACACCCCGACAGCCCGTCAGCGCCGACACCCCGACAGCCCGTCAGCGCCGACACCCCGACAGCCCGTCAGCCCCGACAGCCCGTCAGCGCCGACACCCCGTCAGCACCGACACCCCGACACCCAGTCAGCGCCGACACCCAGTCAGCGCCGACACCCAGTCAGCGCCGACACCCCGACAGCCCGTCAGCCCCGACAGCCCGTCAGCGCCGACAACCCGACACCCAGTCAGCGCCGACACCCCGACACCCAGTCAGCGCCGACACCCAGTCAGCGCCGACACCCAGTCAGCGCCGACACCCAGTCAGCGCCGACACCCAGTCAGCGCCGACACCCCGACAGCCCGTCAGCGCCGACACCCCGACAGCGCCGACACCCCGACACCCAGTCAGCGCCGACACCCAGTCAGCGCCGACACCCAGTCAGCGCCGACACCCCGACAGCCCGTCAGCCCCGACAGCCCGCCAGCGCCGACAACCCGTCAGCGCCGACACCCCGACACCCAGTCAGCGCCGACACCCCGACACCCAGTCAGCGCCGACACCCAGTCAGCGCCGACACCCAGTCAGCGCCGACACCCAGTCAGCGCCGACACCCAGTCAGCGCCGACACCCCGACAGCCCGTCAGCGCCGACACCCCGACAGCGCCGACACCCCGACACCCAGTCAGCGCCGACACCCCGACAGCGCCGACACCCCGACACCCAGTCAGCGCCGACACCCCGACAGCGCCGACACCCCGACAGCGCCGACACCCCGACAGCGCCGACACCCCGACAGCGCCGACACCCAGTCAGCGCCGACACCCAGTCAGCGCCGACACCCAGTCAGCGCCGACACCCCGACAGCCCGTCAGCGCCAACAACCCGTCAGCGCCGACACCCCGACACCCAGTCAGCGCCGACACCCCGACACCCAGTCAGCGCCGACACCCCGACACCCAGTCAGCGCCGACACCCCGACACCCAGTCAGCGCCGACACCCCAACACCCAGTCAGCGCCGACACCCCAACACCCAGTCAGCGCCGACACCCCAACACCCAGTCAGCGCCGTCAACACCAACACCCCATCAGCACCAACACTGCGTCAGCACTGACAGGAACCATGGAATACAAGACAAGCAAGAAAAGAAAACTTCTGTCTGAAACAGAAAGCCCAGTCCAGTGATAGCTGTTATATTAAATGAGGCAACGCAGGAATTCATCTTCATCATCTACTGTTTTTTTCCCCACATTTTTGTTTGGAAGGAATATGGCTCAGAGATGTAAATAAACTCCAAAAACTTTGGGCTACTTTCACATGAAAATTATTCTATGCAATAAACATTACACATCATGATCTAAATGTCCCAAGTCTTAAATAATAGTATTTTCTCACAAAAACATACGTGGCTAAATAATAATAATAATAATAATAATAATAATAACAATTAATAATTGGTCCTTGATCCAACGCTAATGTAAAATCAGATCTACAATAACCGCAGCAGAACGACTCTGGTAAAAAAGAAACTCTACACAAAAGAATCTAAATACTGAAATAGTGCATCAAGCCCCACACTTAAATCAGCCTCGGACGCCTCTAATGGCTGCTGCACACGGAAATTTCTTTCTAAGAAATCCTTCGTAATTCTGCACAGATGCTAAAGTGACTGAGCACCGATCAAGGCCGCGCATTTTGATCGGATTCTCGTCAACTTTATTAACATCGATGAATCGTATTTCACAGCCTGATTAAGAACCTGTAGCTAGCCGATCATGGAGGCCGGCTAAATCTCACCTGGTGAGGGATTATCGTTTGGCGTCTATCTGCCAGTCTGTTTTCGTTCCAGGCTTCAGCAGCCACAAAGCCAAATGAAGCGTGTAGCAACAGCAATCTTGGCTAATTAGCAGTCACGGTAGGGGGTGAAGAGGCGTTCAAAGCCCTCTCCAACCCCGAAACACTGCTTTCATCTCCACGGTCACTGCAGGTGAACGTTACGTAAGAGCTGAAAGACGGCACTCACGGTCTCAAATGTTTAACCAAAACGCACCTGACCCAGAGGGGTCATTTAGGCTTGGAATAGAACAAATGCAGAATAAGCGAAGGGTTCATATTAGCTAAACGTTTTGGTTCATTTGAGTGCGAATTGTCATTTCGGTACATCTCTGTAACGCGCTATGCTAAACTAGAGTAAATCTATAGAAGGAAACGGAACAGGTTAGTAACAGTTAAATTATGAGCGTGTTTTCATTACATAGGGCAATAGTAAACGATGGGGTCCAAAAGTTACATCAACATTTATGTGGGAAAAGGTCTTTGTTTTCAGAGTCGGGTTACGCGCGTGCTTAAGTGGGTTTTCTTTCCCCACATTCAGATCATTAAAATCACCTGCGTATAGTTAATGCTCCAAGGCAGCCAGATTTTTCTTGAAGTCCCCATGACATCAAAATTGAAGTTTTGTGGCTTTTAGTATGAATATTGAATATGTCAGAAATAAGGTTATCTATAAGCTCGTGAGCTCCAAAACATTGACAAATATTGCGTTTAGAAGCTAAAAAAAGAAGAAAGAGAAATGAAGTGATGTTATAATGAAGAATACAACTGAATTTAATGATTAGCTCTGAAAGGCTGGAAGGAAGAAGGGAAGGAATAAAGAAAGAAAAAGAAAGAAAGAACGAAGCTTTAAATAGACAGAACAACTCACGACACAGAGACGCAACAAAAACAATCCGACTGCGAGTCAGTAAACCAAAGCAAACGAAAATAAACCAGTTCACAGAGAGACGCATCGGTCATCAACATCACACTCGTTTTATTTTATTAGATGAGAGAGCGATGCCACGCCGTGTGCAGCCGTCACTGCGCCACTGTAGAGTGTCTGAGACCACTGGCTGGTGTGGAAACGTATCGAGCTGCACGTCGCTCAGTACCACGGCGAGGCTGAGATAACAACTGACAATCGGTAAACTCACAATACGCAGGACCTCAAATTACAGGCTCTCATTAGCTCTTGAGACTCTCAACAAGGTTCATCATTAGCATGGGTCAGGAATAAAGAGTGCAGGAGGGTTAGACAGACAGACAGACAGACAGACAGACAGACAAACAGAAAGATGCAGACAGAAAACCAGGGAGACACAGACAGGCAAGCAGACAGACATACAGGCAGATGGGCAGAAAGACATACACACAAAGAGTTGGACAGAGATACAGAAACACAGGCAGGCAGACAGACAGGGAGAAGGATAGACAGGCAAAGGACAGATGGAGGGACGGACGGATGAACGGACATAAACTCGCAGACAGACAAACTGACAGATGAACAAAAGGACAAAAAATCAACAGACAGACATTCAGAAACAGACAGGCAGGCAGAGACACAGACAGACAGACAAATGGACAGAAGGACAGGTGGACAGACAGATACAGACAGACAAATGGACAGGTGGAAGGACAAATGGATGGATGGACAGACAGAAACAGGCAGGCAGACAGACACAGGGACAAGTGGACGAACAGACAGAAAGACAGACAAACGGAGAGAGACAGACAGAAGGACAAATGGATGGATGCTCAGAGAGAGGGACATGCAGGCAGACAGACACAGGGACACATGGACGAACAGACAGATAGAGAGAGAGACAGAAGGACAAATGGATGGATGGACAGACAGAGAGAGAGAGAGAGACACGGGGCAAAGGGGCAGGCAGACAGAAGCACAAATGCATAGAAGGACAGACAGATGGAAGGACAGACAGATGGAAGGACAGATAGATGTACATACAGATGGAGAAGCAGACAGACAGACAGATCTAGACACGGTCTATAAAAATGGGATGTGTGAACACTGTATTAAAGCAACAGAGCTACAGTACGAGCCAGAGCCATGACAGAGGAACATCTGCCCCATACACACTGTAGTGAATCAGCACAACCCGATTATAAACACAGGCCAGGCTCAGTCACCCTGCCTTCACACTCACACCTCACTCTCCTCCACTAGGAGTCGGTCTCTCGTGGGCGTGGCCTGTCTGACCGTGTTAAAGTTCTGATATGAGATGGCAGTGTAGGAAATGTCTACGCACTACTGTAACATTTACACACATCGGCGAGTCACGTTCGTTTAAAAGGCATCGAGAAATTCCCCGGAGCTGATCCGATTCCAGTGTTAAAGAGAGCTGACATCAAACACCACACGTGACTTGGAGAAAAAAATACATTAAACATTAATACAGGCTTTTTGCTACTTAACATTCCTGTGAAAAATGTAATGTTCATAAATAAGGAGCAGCCTGAGTGGTGCACACAGATCGACCAGCTTCTGCTGCTTTCTGACTTTCTTCTATAGAAAATAAACCCTAATGGGATTTCATGTGTACCTGGGTGTGTGTGTGTGTGTGTGTGTGTGTGTGTGTGTGCACTCTCACTTATAAATGTGAGCATTTCACAGCATCCAAAACCGTCGCAGCACTTCCTGCTGAGCGCTCGGTGTTCACCTGACCGTGGAGCCCCGAGCAGTCGCACTGCCGCTCCACACGCCGCGAGGAAAAGGAAACGGAGTAACGGCTGAACTGCACGGGTCACTGATCATCTCCCGGAGGAGCAGAGCTGAGGCTAGCACACAGACGCTGCGCTACAGGACCTGCTTGGGCTTCACCATACTGCTCTCTCATGCTAACTGATCATGTACATGACCACCGTTAATGGACCAGAGTTGTGGGGAAAGTGTGCACTTAGACATTTCAGTAAAGTACGCACTTCTGAGTGAAGAGTGCAATTAAACAAAACACAGCAATCGGACGTGGTGAAGGACAGGCTCGAGTTTCATCTCTGATACACAGCTACAAGGACGAGCATGGAAACACACCACCGCCTAGTGTGTGTGTGTGTGTGTGTGTGTGTGTGTGTGTGTGTGTGTGTGTGTGTGTGTGTGTGTGTGTGTGTGTGAGAGACCAAAAAAACATGGCAGACATACAAACTGGTAGACAAACAGTCAGAGACAGTTAGCGAGGCAGATAGACAGGTAGACAGACAGACTAGACGGATGGATGGATGGACAGAGACACAAAAAGGCAAATGGGCAGACAGGAAAAGAGAGACAGACACAGAGAGACAAAGAGACAATTAGATAGACAGATAGACAAAGAGACAAACAGACATACAGAAAGAGAGGCAGACATGCAGAGACAGAGAGAGACAGAATAACAGGCAAAGACAGACAGAGGGAGAGAAGAGGAGACAGACAGATAAAAAGAGAGTTATAGATAGATAGATAGATAAGACAAACTCAAACAGAGGGACAGAAAGGGAGACAGAGAGATGAGAAAGACAGACAGACAGACAGATACACTGCCCTCCACTAATATTGGCCCCCTTGGTAAATATGAGCAAAGGCGGCTGTGAAAAATTGTCTTTATTGTTTAACCTTTTGATCTTTTGTTCAAAAAATCCATAAAAATTCTCTGCTCTCATGGATATCAAACCATTGCAAACACAACAGGTTTATCAAAAATAAATATCTTTGTTAAATATAAGTGTGCAACAATTATTGGCACCCTTTTAGCCAATACTTTGTGCTCCCTCCCTTTGCCAAGATAACAGCTCTGAGTCTTCTCCTATAATGCCTGATGAGGTTGGAGAATACATGGCAAGGGATCTGAGACCATTCCTCCATACAGAATCTCTCCAGATCCTTCACATTTCGAGGTCCACGCTGGTGGATTGTGTTGATTTTGATGTATGTTTTGGATCATTGTCCTGCTGGAAGATCCAACCACGGCCCATTTGAAGCTTTCTGGCAGAGGCAGTCAGGTTTTCATTTAATATCTGTTGATATTTGATAGAGCCCATGACGCCATTTAGCAGCCCCAAGACATTAAAGAGCCACCACCATATTTAACCGTGAGCATGAGGTACTTTTCCATATGGCTACCTCTCTGTGTGCACCAAAACCACCTCTGGTGTTTATTAACAAAAAGCTCTATTTTGGTTTCATCTGACCATAGAACCCGATCCCATTTGAAGTTCCAGTAGTGTCTGGCAAACTGAAGATGCTTGAATTTGTTTTTGGATGAGAGTAGAGGCTTTTTTCTTGAAACCCTTCCAAACAACTTGTGGTGATGTAGGTGACTTCGGATTGTAATTTTGGAGACTTTCTGACCCCAAGACGCAACTAACTTCTGCAATTCTCCAGCTGTGATCCTTGGAGATTTTTTGGCCATTCGAACCATCCTCTTCACAGTGTGTTGAGACAATATAGACACACGTCCAATTCCAGGTTGATTCATAACATTTCCAGTTGACTGGAACTTCTTAATTATTGCCCTGATGGTGGAAATGGGCATTTTCAATGCTTGTGCTATTTTCTTATAGCCACTTCCCATTTTGTGAAGCTTAACAACCTTTTGCCGCACATCACAGCTATATTCCTTGGCCTTACCCATTGTTATGAATGATTAATGGAATTTGGCCTGTGTGTTACCTCATATTTATACCCCTGTGAAACAGGAAGTCATGGTTGAACAATTTCCTGTTCCTAGTCACCCAGGTGTACTAAAAAAAATTAAATATCAATGGGAATATACTTCAAATAGATTTTTCTCATATGAATTCATAGGGGTAACTAACTAAGATCTTTAACTAAGATTTTTTTTTTTTGGATAAACCTGTGTTGTGTTTGCAATTGTTTGATATCCATGAGAGCAGAGTATTTTTGTGATTTTTTTTTTAAACAAAAGATCAATTGGTTAAACAATAAAAACAATTTTTCATAGCCTTCTTTGTTCATATTTACCAAGGGGGCCAATATTAGTGGAGGGGTGGATGGACGGACAGATAAGAAAAACAGACAAACAGACAGACATAGTTCTGCACCTTCCCTGAAGCTGATTCACTTCTTATGACAGACAACACATCAGTGTGCATCTCTCTCTCTCTCACACACACACACAAAATGATCAACCAGCACAAGTGTCAGCTGTAACAGTATAGGTGGTATCGGTGTGTGTGTGTGTGTGTGTGTGTGTGTGTGTGTGTGTGTGTGTGTGTGTGTGTGTGAGTGTGTATCAGTGTGTTTGACATTTTCCTGTGTGAGAAGAACAAGACTCAGAGATATTTTTTTCCCTCCATCTCACTGTTTCTTTTTCATTAGCAGTGCCAACAGGTCAGGGAGAAATGTGACATGACATTTATAGTCCAACTCTACTCTGTGTGTGTGTGTGTGTGTGTGTGTGTGTGTGTGTGTGTGTGTGTACACTTTACAAAGAGTGCACTGTGTGCAGTAGTTTCTCACACACTCCAGTTAATCCAGTGACGTTTTTATTAACACCACTGAAGTGTACAAACCTGCTCTGGCTAGCTAACATGGCTAGCTACTATTAGCAGATAAAACTGGCTAGTTTGGCTGATAATTCCTTGTGTAATGATAGACAACACATACACAAGCTAACGTCAGAGCAGACTGATTTATAGTGAAAATGTACTGTTATGTTCTTTACTGCGTTCACTCAGGGGGTGGAGCTACACACTGTTCTTCTGCAGGGTTGGCACATCTGCCTTTATTATAAAACTCTTTTTTTTTGTTTGTTTGTTTGTTTTTTTATTTTATTTATATTATTTTACTTTAATTTATGTTGCTTTATGCTACTTTGCTTTGTTACTTCATATTACTTTACCTTATATTACGTTACTTTACATTATGTTACTCTACATGACTTTACCTCACATTAATTTACATGATGTTACTTTACCTCACATTAATTTACATGATGTTACTTTACCTCACATTAATTTACATGATGTTACTTTACCTCACATGAATTTACATGTTACTTTACATTATGTTACTCTACATTACTTTACCTCACGTCTTTACATGATGTTACTTTACCTCACATTAATTTACATGATGTTACTTATCCTCACATTACATTACCTCACATGACTTTACATGATGTTACTTTACCTCACATTACATTTCTTTACCTCACATGACTTTACATGATGTTACTTATCCTCACATTACATTACTTTACATGATGTTACTTTACATGATGTTACTTTACCTCACATTACATTACCTCACATTACTTTACATGATGTTACTTATCCTCACATTACATTACTTTACATGATGTTACTTTACCTCACATTACTTTAGATGATGTTACTTTACCTCACATTACATTACTTTACCTCACATTACTTTACATGATGTTACTTTACCTCACATTACTTTAGATGATGTTACTTTACCTCACATTACATTACTTTACCTCACATTACTTTACATGATGTTACTTATCCTCACATTACATTACTTTACCTCACATTACTTTAGATGATGTTACTTTACCTCACATTACATTACTTTACCTCACATTACTTTACATGATGTTACTTTACCTCACATTACATTACTTTACCTCACATTACTTTACATGATGTTACTTTACCTCACATTACATTACTTCACCTTACAGTACATTACCTCACATTACTTTACATGATGTTACTTTACCTCACATTACATTACTTCACATGAAGTTACTTTACCTTACAGTACATTACCTTACATTACTTTACATGATGTTACTTTACTTCACATTACATTACATTACCTTACATTACTTTACAGTTACGTTAATTAACTTTGTTGCTTTATATTATTTTACTTTACTTCACTTTATACAACGTTTATTTCAGAGTCCTCTAATCTGATTGGACAAACGGTGCTCCAAGAGTGCTGATATTTAGTATCACAACACTGGGGCATTTCACTGTGTGCATCACTCCACTAGTCTGTGTTACTACATCAAATTCCAATTCTAGTAACAGTGTGTTACACTGAAACTGTTATTATACTTACTAAAACTGTCACTGCACTTTACATTCCTTTACATAACTGTGTTGCTTTACTTCACTTTAGGTTACTTTATTCACTTTACTTTATATTACTTTACTTTATGTTGCTTCACTTTACTTCTCTTTACATTCCTTTACTTAGCTGTTACTTTACATCACTTTATGTTACTTTACATCACTTTACTTTATATTACTTTACTTTATGCTACTTCACTTTACATTACTTTGTTACTTTATTCACTTTACATTATATGAATTCAGTTCACTTTGTTACTTCGTTATCTAACTTTATTTTACTTTACTTCATGTTACTTCACATCACTTTATGTAACTTTATGTTACTTTACAGTAATCAGATGATAAAAGACTGAGGCAGATGATGACTTGGCCTGTTGTTTTATACGTACACACTGCAGTAATCTGAGTAGTCTGATGACTGACGAGTTTGTTTTGGGCACGACTTCTCAAAGAATCTGGGAAGAGGACCTCATGGGGAAAAGTCTGAATATATCTGATTTAAGTGATGAAATAAAGCTTATTAAGGATACTATAAAATATCTGAGAGGTTTAGTTATATCACCACTGAGAACGAGTGGCCACTGGTTGAAGTACCCTGTCTTTATTTTATTGCGGGTTGCCATGGCTACCATCAGACATCTTCCTTCATGTTACTAATGATAATTATTCTGACAGCAAATCTGTAATTTTTCTTTGAAATTAAAAATAAAATAATTTTTTTGTATAATTCTATAGACACTTTCTCCGTCTCCACGCTCTGTAGGCTGTGATTTATTAGAAGAAGATCGACTCATTAACAAGTCTAACAGGTACGGGCCAGCTGCTGATCCTCAGATCAAAGCACACACACACACACACACACACACACACACACACACACAGAGTAGTGACCCCAGTCAAAGCAATCCGTCACCTCAGTTCCACTTAGTCTGGTTTCCAAGGCAACTTCAAAGACAGAGATGTGTGTGTGTGTGTGTGTGTGTGTTGTGTGGACGGTGTATAGACATGTGTGTACAGCGTGTGTATGGGGTGTGTGTGTAGAGAATGTGTGTATGGCTTGTGTGAGGCGTGTGCTGTGTGAGGCGTGTGTAGTTGGAGTGAGCCTGGCAAGATCTCTGGCTCTAACAGCTTTAATAAGAATTATTCAGTCTGAGATTACAAAATACACTCTCAGATACACGAGGACTGTGTGTGTGTGTGTGTGTGTGTGTGTGTGTGTGTGTGTACCTTTAGTAGTGAGTGTCCTAGACGACAGCTCCAGTGTGTTTAAACTCTCAGAGCCGATGTTCTCAAGTGTGATGGTGAGCTGCTGAGTTTCTCCATTAAACAGCTGCAGAGACACACTGCTGGACAGATCCTCAGCACCTACACGTGCAGACCTACACACACACACACACACACACACACACCAGCTGGTTAATGGTTAACAGTTAATTTATAAGTAAATTAAAAATTACATTTTAAAAAACGTAAAATGTAAAGAATACACAAATAAATCATACAGAAATAAACATAAAAATAATAAAAATGCATGTACAATCTATAAAAATGCTCCTGAGTCCTGAATGCTCTGTCCTCAAACACTCTGTCCCTCCCTGACGTCTCTTTAACTCAGACGTGAAACATTAATAAAGAATTAATGCCATTCAAATTAATATTAATCTACTCTAACATTAATATTCATATTAAATAAGCCCTGAAATGACTTGGTACTGAGCGTCGGACCCCAGTTCCCGCCCCTAAAGTCACAGCAGCCAATCAGAACGCAGGACACTCATTTTTAGGAGAACATGCAGAAGCTCATCATCGTCATCAAACTGAACAACTTCCTGTCCTGTGTGTTAAAAGTTTCCGGAGGTGGAGAGGTAGGGCTTTTTTTTTTTTACCCTCACCCTCAATTATTCACCCTCGTAAAAGTGCGGAGAGTGTGTCCACACACACACACACACACACACACACACACACACACACACACAGTAAGTAGAGGAACAAATTGATTGAAGTGTCTCTGTGTACATGAAGAAGTTTGCAGTAAAGTGTAGTGGGGATGAAGACACTCCTTCTGGAGTTTCATTTTAGTCAGGAAATGTCTTACAGCAGAAATTAAAGCTCTCCTTGTTCTAATGTTTTGGTCATAGATTCAAGAAAACACACTAAATAAAATACAGCTTCGTCTTAGATGCTACACAGAGAAGAGGAGAGAAAAGAAGTGATCAGGCAAAAAAGAATAAACAAAAATAAAAATAATGTGACAGGATAAAAAGAAGATAAGATCAAATCAAGTAAGAAGAGAAGAGACACGTGACAGAAATAATGACAAGAAAGAAAACAGAATAAAGAGAAGGGAGGAGAGGAGTTGAGACAAGAACGAGGCGAGGCAGGAGGAGAGGAGGTGAGACAAGAACGAGGCGAGGCAGGAGGAGAGGAGGTGAGACAAGAGCGAGGCGAGGCAGGAGGAGAGGAGGTGAGACAAGAGCGAGGCGAGGCAGGAGGAGAGGAGCTGAAGGAAGAACGAGGCGAGGCAGGAGGAGGGGAGGTGAGACAGGAACAAGGCGAGGCAGGAGGAGAGGAGGTGAGAGAAGAACGAGGCGAGGCAGGAGGAGAGGAGGTGAGACAAGAACGAGGCGAGGCAGGAGGAGAGGAGGTGAAAGAAGAACGAGGCGAGGCAGGAGGAGAGGAGGTGAGACAAGAACGAGGCGAGGCAGGAGAGGCGAGACATACCGTGGTAGGGAGGTGGTGAGTTGGAGGCGAGGCAGTGACGGCACAACCTCCACCACGCAGCCGCTGGACTTCACACCAACCAAACTGTCCAGCAGGCAGTCACTGCTCACACCAAACACTGATGTGTGGTAACCTGCACAAGACCCACACACACACACACACACACACACAAAATGAAAACTCTGGGAATAGGAAATCCAAAAAATGCTAAGGTGCAGCTCCACCTTTACACCTGCTTTTCCAGCATGTGTACAGGATGTTAAGGACGGTTCTGGTTAAAGTGATGGAGCTCACACAGTCAGCTGAAGTGTGTGTGTGTGTGTGTGTGTGTGTGTGTGTTTGTTGTTCGACTAACCACTGACGGTGATGGTGCCGGCGGTACGCGGGACTCCCACCAGAGTGACGGGGTAGAGACCAGACTCGGCGGGTAGAGAGAGAGCAGCGGGCAGAGACTCAAAGTCCACGCCGGACGTCAACAGACCCTGAAACACACACAGAGGAAACAACAAACATTACGAAATTACAGTGGGGGGAAAAAGTATTTGATCCCCTGCTGATTTTGTACATTTGCCCACTGACAAAGAAATGATCAGTCTATAATTTTAATGGTAGGTGTATTTTAACAGTGAGAGACAGAATAACAACAAAAAAATCCAGAAAAACCCATTTCAAAAAAGTTATAAATTGATTTGCATTTTAATGAGAGAAATAAGTATTTGACCCCTTCAGCTTAGTACTTGGTGGCAAAACCCTTGTTTCCAATCACAGAGATCAGACGTTTCTTATAGTTGGCCACCAGGTTTGCACACATCTCAGGAGGGATTTTATCCCACTCCTCTTTGCAGATCCTCTCCAAGTCATTAAGGTCTCGAGGCTGACTTTTGGCAACTCGAACCTTCAGCTCTCTCCACAGATTTTCTATGGGATTAAGGTCTGGAGACTGGCTAGGCCACTCCAGGACCTCAATGTGCTTCTCCTTGAGCCACTCCTTTGTTGCCTTGGATGTGTGTTTTGGGTCATTGTCATGCTGGAATACCCATCCACGACCCATTTTCAATGCCCTGGCTGAGGGAAGGAGGTTCTCACCCAAGATTTGACAGTACATGGCCCCATCCATCGTCCCTTTGATGCGGTGCAGTTGTCCTGTCCCCTTAGCAGAAAAACACCCCAAAGCATAATGTTCCCACCTCCATGTTTGACGGTGGGGATGGTGTTCTTGGGGTCATAGGCAGCATTCCTCCTCCTCCAAACACGGCGAGTTGAGTTGATGCCAAAGAGATCTGACCACACCTGACCACAACACTTTCAGCCAGTTCTCCTCTGAATCATTCAGGCAAACTTCAGACGGGCCTGTACATGTGCTTTCTTGAGCAGGGGGACCTTGCGGGTGCTGCAGGATTTCAGTCCTTCACGGCGTGGTGTGTTACCGATTGTTTTCTTGGTGACTATGGTCCCAGCTGCCTTGAGATCATTAACAAGATCCTCCCGTGTAGTTCTGGGCTGATTCCTCACCGTTCTCATGATCATTGAAACTCCACGAGGTGAGATCTCGCATGGAGCCCCAGACCGAGGGAGACTGACAGTTTCTTCCATTTGCAAATAATCGCACCAACTGTTGTCACCTTCTCACCAAGCTGCTTGGCGATGGTCTTGTAGCCCATTCCAGCCTTGTGTAGGTCTACAATCTTGTCCCTGACATCCTTGGACAGCTCTTTGGTCTTGGCCATGGTGGAGAGTTTGGAATCTGATTGATTGATTGCTTCTGTGGACAGGTGTCTTTTTACAGGTAACAAACTGAGATTAGGAGCACTCCCTTTAAGAGAAATCTTTAAAAAATCTTGCTGATTGACAGGGAATCAAATACTTATTTCTCTCATTAAAATGCAAATCAATTCATAACTTTTTTGAAATGCGTTTTTCTGGATTTTTTTGTTGTTATTCTGTCTCTCACTGTTAAAATACACCTACCATTAAAATTATAGACTGATCATTTCTTTGTCAGTGGGCAAACGTACAAAATCAGCAGGGGATCAAATACTTTCTCCCCCCACTGTATTACCTATTATATATAAATTATTTCCACATGGCTTTAACCGTACAGCGATAAAATAAACTGCAGCAGAACAGGTCTGACCTGCTAACACACTAGTGATGTGATGCCTGTGATGTGTCTAAAAAAAGAAAACACAAAAATAAAATGCAAAGAAAGAAAGAAAGAAAGAAAGAAAGAAAGAAAGAAAGAGTAAATAAAAGAAAAAAAATTAGAAAGAAAAAGACAATACATGCGGGAGATATTTGCATAAAGTATGCTCAAGAAGTGAAGAAAAACAAGAGGGAGAAAACAAGAGAAGAAAACTTTTCTCCTCCTCCCTCTTCTTCTTCTGCTTCCTCCTCTTTGCTCAGATAATCAATCATCGTAATCGCTCCATGATCAGTGCGAGATGAAATCACTTCCAACACGCACACTCCATTGCCCAGAAAAATTGCTGGTGTTCTCAGCACACAAGCCGTCGGTCATGGACGGAATAGAACGAGCAAAGTGGAGGAGGAGAGGAGGGAGAGTGGATGGAGGAGTAGCGGGGATAGAGGGATTGTGGACTGACTGATAGAGCATGGAGGGCTAGTGGATGGAGGGAGAGTGGACTGATGGATAGAGGATGGAGGGAGAGAGGATATAGGGAGAGAGGATAGAGGGAGAATAGAGGGAGAGTGGATGGAGGGAGAGAGGACGGAGGGAGAGAGGACGGAGGGAGAGTGGACGGAGGGAGAGAGGATGGAGGAATATTACAGCTTCATGTTTAAACACAGCCATCTCGGTAGGCCTGTCACTATAATGAGGTTATGGATATATGGTACGATACACGGACGTGAACTTCACGTCACCATGAAGAATGAATGTCACCATGTCATTCGGAGAGTAGAGATAAGAGAAAAGAGAGAAGGGAGAAGAGAGTACAGAGAAGAGAAACGAGAGTAGAGAGTAGAGATCAGAGATCAGAGATCAGAGAGTAGAGATCAGAGAGTAGAGATCAGAGACGGATGCAAATGCGGTTGTTTTATTTGAGATGAAGGCAGATGAATCCAAACCGTGAATCAAAATCATTAAACGGAACACAGGTACAGGTGTAATCCAAAATACACAAACGAGAAAACGAAACTAGATCAATAACTTGGAGAATAACAACATGGGGGAAAAAAAATCACTTCACACTGAACACAGACACGAGAATTTAAATATACAGACTAATTAAAGGTCAACTGAGAAACAGGTGTGTAGTGTGGCGTGTACTCCATATGACCCTCAGTGTCAGTCTCAGTGAAGGAGGCGTGGCCTCTGTACGTGTGTCTGTCTGTCTGTGTGTGTGTGTTATCAGCGTGCTCTGCCTTGCCTACACCTGTGTGTGTGTGTGTGTGTGTGTGTGTATTATCAGCGTGCTCTGCCTTGCCTACACCTGTGTGTGTGTGTGTGTGTGTGTGTATTATCAGCATGCTCTGCCTTGCCTACACCTGTGTGTGTGTGTGTGTGTATTATCAGCATGCTCTGCCTTGCCTACACCCGTGTGTGTGTGTATTATCAGCGTGCTCTGCCTTGCCTACACCTGTGTGTGTGTGTGTGTGTGTGTGTGTGTGTGTGTGTATGTGTGTGTGTGTGTGTGTATGTGTGTGTGTGTATTATCAGCATGCTCTGCCTTGCCTACACCTGTGTGTGTGTGTGTGTGTGTGTGTGTGTGTGTATGTGTGTGTGTGTATTATCAGCGTGCTCTGCCTTGCCTACACCTGTGTGTGTGTGTGTGTGTGTGTGTGTGTGTATTATCAGCGTGCTCTGCCTTGCCTACACCTGTGTGTGTGTGTGTGTGTGTGTGTGAATTATCAGCATGCTCTGCCTTGCCTACACCCGTGTGTGTGTGTATTATCAGCGTGCTCTGCCTTGCCTACACCTGTGTGTGTGTGTGTGTGTGTGTGTGTGTGTGTGTGTGTGTGTGTGTATTATCAGCATGCTCTGCCTTGCCTACACCCGTGTGTGTGTGTATTATCAGCATGCTCTGCCTTGCCTACACCCGTGTGTGTGTGTATTATCAGCGTGCTCTGCCTTGCCTACACCTGTGTGTGTGTGTGTGTGTGTGTGTGTGTGTGTGTGTGTATTATCAGCGTGCTCTGCCTTGCCTACACCTGTGTGTGTGTGTGAATTATCAGCATGCTCTGCCTTGCCTACACCCGTGTGTGTGTGTATTATCAGCGTGCTCTGCCTTGCCTACACCTGTGTGTGTGTGTGTGTGTGTGTGTGTGTATTATCAGCATGCTCTGCCTTGCCTACACCTGTGTGTGTGTGTGTGTATTATCAGCGTGCTCTGCCTTGCCTACACCTATGTGTGTGTGTGTGTGTGTATTATCAGCGTGCTCTGCCTTGCCTACACCTGTGTGTGTGTGTGTGTGTGTATGTATGTGTGTGTGTGAATTATCAGCATGCTCTGCCTTGCCTACACCCGTGTGTGTGTGTATTATCAGCGTGCTCTGCCTTGCCTACACCTGTGTGTGTGTGTGTGTGTGTGTGTGTGTGTGAATTATCAGCATGCTCTGCCTTGCCTACACCCGTGTGTGTGTGTATTATCAGCGTGCTCTGCCTTGCCTACACCTGTGTGTGTGTGTGTGTGTGTGTGTGTGTGTGTATTATCAGCATGCTCTGCCTTGCCTACACCTGTGTGTGTGTGTGTGTATTATCAGCGTGCTCTGCCTTGCCTACACCTATGTGTGTGTGTGTGTGTGTGTATTATCAGCGTGCTCTGCCTTGCCTACACCTGTGTGTGTGTGTGTGTGTGTGTGTGTGTGAATTATCAGCGTGCTCTGCCTTGCCTACACCTGTGTGTGTGTGTGTATTATCAGCGTGCTCTGCCTTGCCTACACCTGTGTGTGTGTGTGTGTGTGTGTGTGTATTATCAGCATGCTCTGCCTTGCCTACACCCGTGTGTGTGTGTATTATCAGCGTGCTCTGCCTTGCCTACACCTGTGTGTGTGTGTGTGTGTGTGTGTGTGTGTGTGTGTGTGTATTATCAGTGTGCTCTGCCTTGCCTACACCTGTGTTCTTTAAATTTTTTTAATCTTTAGATTAAACTACGTCACTGGAGGTGAAAGCTCCTTTTCCTGCTAAGAAAAGGATAATTAGCTCATGTGCAGACGTCCGCGCTCTGCATCTCTCAGACAAGCCATCTAAACATGGACATCACCTGCGGTTGACACACACACACACACACACACACACACACAGCTGGAACACTTCCTCTGTTCCTCCTTCCCTTTTCCCCTTCCATAATAATCACAGCTTCTCACTTCTCCAAAACTGAAACACAGCCAACAAAATGAAGCGAGGAGAGCGGAGCGGAGCAGACGGAGTGCATTACTGCGCTGGCACCGACACGGAGAGAAAGAGAAACACACACACACACACACACACACACACACACACACACACACACACACACACACACACACACCTCCTCACGGCATGCAGACGGGACGGGTCATAATAAAAACACTGCTGAGTTTAACAAGGAAGGCAGGAAGGAAGGAAGGCACTACGGAAGGAAGGAAGGAAGGCACTACGGAAGGAAGGAAGGAAGGCACTACGGAAGGAAGGCAGGAAGGAAGGAAGGCACTAAGGAAGGAAGGAAGGAAGGAAGGAAGGCACTAAGGAAGGAAGGAAGGCAGGAAGGAAGGCAGGCAGGCAGGAAGGAAGGCAGGAAGGAAGGCACTAAGGAAGGAAGGAAGGAAGGAAGGAAGGAAGGAAGGAAGGAAGGCAGGAAGGAAGGCAGGCAGGCAGGAAGGAAGGAAGGCACTAAGGAAGGCAGGAAGGAAGAGGCAGAGGCAGAGGCAGGAAGGAAGGAAGAGGCAGAGGCAGGAAGGAAGGAAGAGGCAGAGGCAGGAAGGAAGGAAGGAAGAGGCAGGAAGGAAGGAAGGAAGAGGCAGGAAGGAAGAGGCAGAGGCAGAAAGGAAGGAAGCCAGGCAGGCAGGAAGGAAGGAAGGCAGGAAGGAAGCCACTAAGGAAGGAAAGAAGGAAGGAAGGAAGGCAGGAAGGAAGCCACTAAGGAAGGAAAGAAGGAAGGAAGGAAGGCAGGAAGGAAGCCACTAAGGAAGGCAGGCAGGAAGGCAGGAAGGCAGGAAGGAAGGCAGGCAGGCAGGAAGGCAGGAAGGCAGGAAGGAAGGCACTAAGGCAGGCAGAGGCAGAAGCAGGAAGGAAGGAAGGCACTAAGGAAGGAAGTAAGGAAGGCAGAGGCAGAAGCAGGAAGGAAGGAAGGCACTAAGGAAGGAAGGAAGGCAGTAAAGAAGGAAGGACGGAAGCACAAGGGAAAGTAAAGAGGTCATGAGCAGCACCTGTGACCTGTGTGTGTGTGTGTGTGTGTGTGTGTGTGTGTGTGTTACTTTATGCTACACATTACCATGTTCTCCACACGCAGTTCGAAGGGCATGGGGTTGTACACCATCAGCTGCACCTCACACACATCCCCCTGCACCCACTGAAAATCTGAAACACATTGAGAGAGAGAGAGAGAGAGAGAGAGAGAGAGAGAGAGAGAGAGAGACACTGAATGGCCAGAATAAACAAGCGTCCCAGCATTATTTTGTTTTATTTTCTGCCCTCTTCCTCACGCACCTCCAGCCATCTGTGTGTGTGAAGCGCTCTGATCTCAGCTGGGAATTCACAGAACGGGACCAGATCCAGTTAAGAGTGTGTAAGCAACACTGCGGGGGATCATCACACACGGACAGCACGCTTGGCATTATGGGAAATATGCTCAGGGATTACAGGAACCTATCTCTCTCTCTCTCTCCACGGGACACGAGTACATCAGGCTACACGATATAAACATGAACATTTTAAATAAGAAAAAAGGATGTAAAGTAATAAAATGATGACGTATCACATCACAGTGACGGCGTATGACGCCAGGCTGATGTTTGTGTTGTACACATTACACAGAGGTTTAACACAACATTATAAATGGCATGAATAATTCAGCAAGACTAATGAGGTGGGGCCGAGGAACAGAGCTTCAGGATTCATTCAGTACACTCTTTCTCTTCCTCCATCCATTCAGCAGAAACGAGCGACACGCTTTTCACCCAGTCTAACACAGGAGACGCCATCCTGCACTACACCTAACACACATGGAGGAGAGGGACACACGTGTTCTAACATGAGCTCTGTGTGTCTTAAAGCCTTTCACACAGTTTCACACTCGTGCGTCTATTTTAAGAACTTTTCAGCAACAACTGTCTAAATGTGGAGGGTGTGAATGAACCGTAAACTCCACAGAGATTCCTATACTGCAGCATGACAATTTTGGGATCTTTATGGACAAATGATTAAATTTATCACCTATTCCACCTATAAACTGATTGTTTAAACAATAAATATCTCTGAACATCTACTCTTGGTTTTAGCCTTCTGTTTCACCTGTGAAGACTGCATTTGTTGTTAAAAAGGATAAACCAACATGAAGATCAGAGAGCTGTCTATGGGAGAAAAGCAAGCCATTTGAAGTTAAAAAAAAGAGGTTCAATAAGATGTAAATACCAGGAAATAAAAGCTGAAATCCTAAACTCTAGTCTCATATCCATCTTTGGATCTCAAACCCAAATGTCTTTGGTGTATAGCACAAAAAAAAAAAAAAATTGAACTGGCCTTGCCATTCCAATAGTTTTGGAGGGGAGAGTATTACTCATGTCTGACTAACATCTTCATTTCCTCTTGATGTGTTTAAGTGCCAGGTAACTGCATGTAGTGAGCAGGAGAGTTATAGGATAACTTTGCACTGAAAGAAAGAAAGAAAGAAAGAAAGAAAGAAAGAAAGACAAAGAAACAAAATGATCCAAAAGTAAATAAAAAATTAAAACAAAAGAACAAGAATTGAAAGAAATTTAAAGGAGAAGAATGAAAGAAAGGAAGAAAAAAAAATGCATGATACTGAAGATACCACTAAAGTTTAATGGATGGATGGAAGAAAGAAAGAAAAAAAAAAAAAGAAGCTAACTGTGTAAAACCACACTATCACACCGAAACAGGTGTACACCATGTCCTACTGCATCACTGGGGCTTTAACAGTATTTCTTATACACTGATATACATGTCATACCATCACCGTTGAGCCTAAAAAGGTTGTGTATTAGAGTTCAGATTAAAAAGCCCAGTACTAACTGGTTTAAACATGATGGTGGTCTGATCACACAACCTCAGACTTCCCAGGTGTTATTCAGAAGATCAGAGAATACTCTTCTTTGTATGTGTGTGTATGTGTGTGTGTGTATGTGTGCGCGTGTGTATGTGTGTGTTTAATTAGCTCTATAAAAGGTGTGCGAGTTGCTCTCCTACTATAACAGTCATCAGTCTTAGTCTGGAAAAATAAATATAGCTGTCCCGATGCTTCTGATTCACCTGGCAGACTCTGTGTACGCTGGTAAATTAGGGTCAAATCTGGGCTAAGGCCATACTAAACTACTCCTGCACTAGCTGACCCACTTTGCTTTTATTTCTAAATAAATGTTTAAATAGCACATAACTCTTTTTCAAGGCCTTCCTAAGTGGGATGGAGAAACAGGAGAAAGGGGATTCATGTTGTTTCAGGGCGCAATACGTTCCCTACAGACTGTATAATACAAAGGGTAAATTGAATTGTTTAACTCTACGATGCTTGAATTCAGTAATAACCTTAATCCAAAGCCAAGGCCAGAACAAATCTCTAACCGTAATCCAAACCTTGATTAGAACGCTAATCCTAACTCAAATTACTACCAAAACTTTAATACAAAACCCAAACAAATCTCTAATCCAAACTCAAACAAAACTCTAATCCAACCTCAAACAAAACTCTAATCCCAACTCCAAACAAAACTCTAATCCCAACTCCAAACAAAACTAATACTAACTCAAACAAAACTCTAATCCTAACTCCAAACACACTAATCCAAAACCCAAACAAAACTCTAAATTATACTCCAAGCAAGACTCTGAATCAAACTCAAACCAATCAAATCTTAACTCAAACCCAAACCAACCCTGTAATCTTAACTCAAACCCCAACCAAAACTCTTAAAATCCTAATCAAAATTGTAATCCAAACCAAAACTCTAATATTAACCCAAACCCATTCGAACCCCAAAGTCTTACCTAAAGAAATCTCTAACTTTAACCAAAAATCAGACACAAAATAAGTATAAACACTTCTTAAACTTCTTTTAAACAACAGATTAAATTGTCTCGCATCAATCACAAGTGAACATCTAAAACTATTTCCTTGAGCCTTCCACTACGTGTTAACTACAACATAAAACTCAAGTTTGAAAACACCCTGAGCACAGGAAGGAAAGTTTAAATTACCCATGTGATAGGGTTTGGTTTTTAAGTGCTTGGTGGATTATGTCAGTTTCAATGCTTGGCTCTATCAGATTTAAAGATGCACACAGGGTTTTGCTAATCCTGGCCACGCTGAGTTTTTACATTCAGAGTGGAAAGAACAGCTTTCGCGTTCCTCGTGGGGCTTTCCTCAATTATTCAGACCTGAAGCAAGTTACGTCAGCCACAAGCCATTCTTCATAATCGGGCAGGGCGATGAGATCTCAGGAGCTTGTTTTGCTCACTGAATGATGTTTCCTGACAGACAATGTAGTGAGGAGCAGCTCAGCAGGAGAATCCCAACAGGTTAATAAAGCTGGAACACAGTCCACAGTCTGGACCTTCATATATACTCTCAGGCAATATTCTTAGCATGAAAAGAAGACAAATCAACACACACACGTTAACAGAAGGAGGTGGGTGTAAATGCTTCAGCAATTGTCAGCTGTAGATGCTCACCCTGAGCAACATCAATCCATAATGAGTTTTGACTCCACGCTTTAATCTTCATGTTCAAAAGGCATGAGAGAACAAACTTTGCTTTGATAGAGGACTTTGTTAGTATGCTGATGTCCTAAATGATTAGCGTATTATGAGACACGTCCCTGTACCCATGTAAATCCCTCCTGCTGAGCAAAAACAATCTATATGTACACCACTTGGTTTCTGCTCACCATGACAGCTGTGTTTCTCTTTACAAGCATGATTTTACTTCACGTGTCGGGTGATTTTAACGTTTGTAATGACATGGGAGAAATAAGCAGGTGATAAACTAACAGCACATGTAAGAGGCGGAAATGAAATATTTGTAATCTTGTAACATGAGGGAATAAATCGATGCTAAACATACCCGAATACCTCAACACAATACCCCAATCCCAATACAAATTCTAATCTAAACCCAAACTTTAATCCTAATCTCACTAAACCTCAAATGCTAACCTCAAAATCCAATTAAAACTCTAATCCAAGCCCAACCCCAATCCCAACCCAAACCAAAATGAATACAAATCTCAACCACAATGCTAATGCTACTGCAAACCCTAAACAAAACTCTAAACCTAAGGCAAACCCCAACTATACAGGTGCATCTCAATAAATTAGAATGTCATGGAAAAGTTTATTTATTTCATTAATTCAACTCAAATTGTGAAACTCGTGTATTAAATAAATTCAATGCACACAGACTGAAGTAGTTTAAGTCTTTGGTTCTTTTAATTGTGATGATTTTGGCTCACATTTAACAAAAACCCACCAATTCACTATCTCAACAAATTAGAATACTTCATAAGACCAATTAAAAAAAAACATTTTTAGTGAATTGTTGGCCTTCTGGAAAGTATGTTCATTTACTGTACATGTACTCAATACTTGGTAGGGGCTCCTTTTGCTTTAATTACATCCTCAATTCGGCGTGGCATGGAGGTGATCAGTTTGTGGCACTGCTGAGGTGGTATGGAAGCCCAGGTTTCTTTGACAGTGGCCTTCAGCTCATCTGCATTTTTTGGTCTCTTGTTTCTCATTTCCTCTTGACAATACCCCATAGATTCTCTATGGGGTTCAGGTCTGGTGAGTTTGCTGGCCAGTCAAGCACACCAACACCATGGTCATTTAACCAACTTTTGGTGCTTTTGGCAGTGTGGGCAGGTGCCAAATCCTGCTGGAAAATGAAATCAGCATCTTCAAAAAGCTGGTCAGCAGAAGGAAGCATGAAGTGCTCCAAAATTTCTTGGTAAACGGGTGCAGTGACTTTGGTTTTCAAAAAACACAATGGACCAACACCAGCAGATGACATTGCACCCCAAATCATCACAGACTGTGGAAACTGAACACTGGACTTCAAGCAACTTGGGCTATGAGCTTCTCCACCCTTTCTCCAGACTCTAAGACCTTGGTTTCCAAATGAAATACAAAACTTGCTCTCATCTGAAAAGAGGACTTTGGACCACTGGGCAACAGTCCAGTTCTTCTTCTCCTTAGCCCAGGTAAGACGCCTCTGACGTTGTCTGTGGTTCAGGAGTGGCTTAACAAGAGGAATACGACAACTGTAGCCAAATTTCTTGGCACGTCTGTGTGTGGTGGCTCTTGATGTCTTGACCCCAGCCTCAGTCCATTCCTTGTGAAGTTCACTCAAATTCTTGAATCGATTTTGCTTGACAATCCTCATAAGGCTGCGGTTCTCTCGGTTGGTTGTGCATCTTTTTCTTCCACACTTTTTCCTTCCACTCAACTTTCTGTTAACATGCTTGGATACAGCACTCTGTGAACAGCCAGCTTCTTTGGCAATGAATGTTTGTGGCTTACCTAGTGAACCAAACTGAGAGACCATTTTGAAGGCTCAGGAAACCTTTGTAGGTGTTTTCAGTTGATTGGCTGATTGGCATGTCACCATATTCAAATTTGTTGAGATAGTGAATTGGTGGGTTTTTGTTAAATGTGAGCCAAAATCACCACAATTAAAAGAACCAAAGACTTAAACTACTTCAGTCTGTGTGCATTGAATTTATTTAATACACGAGTTTCACAATTTGAGTTGAATTACTGAAATAAATGAACTTTTCCACGACATTCTAATTTATTGAGATGCACCTGTATATATATATATATATATATATATATATAATGAGAGAAGATATGTATAAATAAAAGACAGAAGGAGAAAGACCAAGAAAGAGGGGGAAAAAGGAGAAGGCGAAGCCAAAGGGTGCAGAAATGTCAAATAGAATGAATAAGTAAAAAAAAAAGAAGGAATAAAATGGAGAAAGAGAATATAAAAAATGAGGGAAGCATTAAAAAGGAGAAAAAATAAGCCATTGATAAGCAGCAGAAAAATATATAGAGAAAATGAGAAAGAGAGAAAAAGAAACAGAGAGAGGGGGACCAGATGAGAGGCTAAGTGGAGGCCTGCATCCTGTGGAGAAACAGAATGACAGCAAGACTGTGTGGGAGAGAGAGAGAGAGAGAGAGAGAGAGAGAGAGAGAGAGAGATGGGAGAATGCTGAGAAGTTGATGCGAAAAATAGCGAAAAAGAGCGAGGGAGAAAGAACAGAATATAGAGAGAGTGAAAATGAAAAAGAAAGAGAAAGAAAGAGGGAGCGAGACGGGCAGGCAGAGAGGTTCCAGTTAAGTGCAGAGTTGCCTCCTGTGGAGAAACAGAGAGTAAAAGCAGGAAGGAGGGGAGACGAAGAGAGGAAAAAGGAAAGAAAGAGAGAACAGTGCCAGTTCAGTCTCATTCCAGCCGAGAGTGGCTCAGCATGACAATTAGAGAAGATGACATTAAGATTCTAAAAGAAGACCCCGAGTGAACGTCCTTAAAGGAGCTGAACAGTTTATTCCGCATTAAAGCCCCGATCAATCAAAGAATCAGTGTGTGCTTATAGAAAACAAACTAATGATGTCCCCTCATCCAGGGCAGGGTGGTGCTCAGTGTTCACTATTCAAAACCACTGTGGACCCATTCTGGGTGGTGAATGAAAAAAGTATAATTACAAAAGGGATGGATGGATGGAGGGATGGATGGATGGATGGATGGATGGATGAGTAGTTTGAAATACACACACAGGTTAGCACAGATGGATGGGGAGATGAATGGACGTTGACCAGTAGTTTGGAACAAAAACCACAGTGGGGATTAGAAGGCTTGTTTGGATGGATGGATGGATGGATGGATGGATGGATGGATGGAAAAGATAAATGAAGACAAAAAAAAATTATTAAAGATAATGCTATGGAAACACTGGACTGCGTTTCAGCCATCATTAAAATGTAATAAAGAAGCATGGATGGATGGAAGGATGGATGGATGGATGGGTCTTGTGCTCTGGTGATGTGTGCATTCCAGACTACTGGTCAGCCTACCACAGTCAGAGAGGAGGAATGTCCCACTGTATTATTGGCTCGATGACCACGTCAAGCTCAGTTTAGTGATGTGTCCATCAGAGGAGATGTCCTCTTTTACCCTGCATTACCCTTTTTATGTCCACTGTCAGATCATTAGTGCAGTGCCTGGTATTCAATCCTCAGAGTTATGCAACAATCACATGACTGTCCAGAAGAAGAACCAAAGTGGCAGCAGCCTTTGATAATAACGGAGATGCTCTCCTACAGCAAGAAGGCCAACTGGTATCTCTAACATATAAGTCGTTTTTATTAAATCACCTATTTTGTTCCAGTCAGACCACAGTTCCCACTCCAAATACGACCGTAACCAGTCAGACCACAGTTCCCCCTCCCAATACGACCGTAACCAGTCAGACCACAGTTCCCCCTCCCAATACGACCGCAACCAGTCAGACCACAGTTCCCCCTCCCAATACGACCGTAACCAGTCAGACCACAGTTCCCACTCCAAATACGACCGTAACCAGTCAGACCACAGTTCCCACTCCAAATACGACCGTAACCAGTCAGACCACAGTTCCCACTCCAAATACGACCGTAACCAGTCAGACCACAGTTCCCACTCCAAATACGACCGTAACCAGTCAGACCACAGTTCCCAGTCCCAATACGACCGTAACCAGTCAGACCACAGTTCCCAGTCCCAATACGACCGTAACCAGTCAGACCACAGTTCCCAGTCCCAATACGACCGTAACCAGTCAGACCACAGTTCCCAGTCCCAATACGACCGTAACCAGTCATTCCTTCGTTTCTGAAAGATCATCATTTTGTTTTCTGGCTTTGATTCACTGTGAATTGTATCTAATAGAGTGAACTCTGAGTAGACACGGATTATACTGGACTGTATCCTGACAAACAGCAGGTTGTATTGAATCTGCTGTGTAAAGAGCCCAGTCTCCCTGAGAACCCGTTAAAGAACCTTTTTCAGCCTAAACCTGTGCGTTACACCTGGACCGTATCCCAGCATGCCTGTGGTGAGCCACACTTCACTTCAGACATATCGACTTCTCTCAGTGACTCGTCGATCTCGACTCAATCTGCCCAGGCGCTGAGAGTTCGCCTTCGCTCCAGGAAGCCACTTTGTGAACACACACACACACACACACACACACACACACACACACACACACACACACACACTCTGACTGCATGCTTTATAGTGTATGGGGAGATTTATCAGGCAGATGGTTCAGAGAGAAAGTGAGCTCATGATGTTTCATGAATTCATCTGTACCTCAGGTGGCATCGAGGAAATGGTCCAGAAATCCCTCAGGACCTACCATGAGTCAGTGTGTGTGTGTGTGTGTGTGCGCGCATTTGCGTGCATCACATAATTTGTTATCTAATGTGTGTATTTTGTTCTCTAGCCTATCGCTGTATCATGCTAGGTAAAGCAGTAAATATCAGTTAGACAGTGAGGTGATGAGAGGAGAACATGTCAGAACCAGCCATCATCAGCTCTCCAGCTAGAACAACTTCACAACGGGCTAAAGATATCAATTCCACAATGAGGTTAAACTGGAGGACACGAGTTTCCCCCGAAATTCATCTGATGTCTTTTCACTCATCTTTCTTTCTTTAGTTTTTCTTCTTTTCACTTCTCTTTCTTTCTTGGATTTTCTGTCTTTAATTTAGCTTTCTTTCACTCTTTATTCTCTTTATATATGTATTTGGTTTTCTTTCTTTTGATTTTATTTTGTTTTTCTTAGTTTCTTTATTTTATTTTTATTTTGTCTTTCTTTCTATCTTTTTTTTGTGTTTTATTCTTTCTTTTGAGTTTCTTTCTTTTTCTCTCTTTCTTTTCTTCTTTCGCTTTTCATTTTCTTTCTTTCTTTCGCTTTTCATTTTCTTTCTTTCTTTCTTTCGCTTTTCATTTTCTTTCTTTCTTTCTTTCGCTTTTCATTTTCTTTCTTTCTTTCTTTCGCTTTTCATTTTCTTTCTTTCTTTCTTTCGCTTTTCATTTTCTTTCTTTCTTTCTTTCGCTTTTCATTTTCTTTCTTTCTTTCGCTTTTCATTTTCTTTCTTTCCTTCTTTCTTGTGGGTGCATGCATGCTTGTGAGTGTGACTCAGCCTGGTTCTGTGGCAGGAGGTTGAGAAACCCAGAATCCACACACACACACACACACACACACACACACACACACACACACACACACACACACACACAGAGGGAGAATGGCAGAAGGGTATAATACACTTGACACACATCCACACTTGAGAAATTGAAGAGAAATAAAGAACAGACTGAACTGACATACACGACACACACACCACCTCCAAACACACACTGCTTCCTGTGTGTGTGTGTGTGTGTGTGTGTGTGTGTGTGTGTGTGTGTGTGTGTGTGTGTGTGTGTAATCCCATTACCTGCTGTTGTTCTGCTGGCCACACACACACACACACACACACACACACACACGAGTTTGTGCCTGAGGCTGATATGGATGATCACATTGTCATTTCTGGCTGAAATTCCTTGTTTACCAGCAGATATAAACACACACACACACACACACACACACACACACAATGTTAGGGTGTAAATAGTCAAAATGATCATAGGTGTGATGTGTTTGCTGTCAGGGTCTGAAGGAAGCACTGTATCAACATCCATGTGTGTGCATATATATGTGTGTGTGTGTGCATATATGTGTGTGTGTGTGTGTGTGTGCGTGTGCGCGTGCGTGTGTGTTGGGAGGTAAATTGAGGCAGTGAATCAGACACGGCTGACACCCTGTCACTGATTCCCACTTTGATGATTAAAACATGGAGAGGTTTCAGTGGTGGCTGCTGGGTATGGAGACACCGCATGCACGGCATTATGGGAAAGTGACAAGAAGGAAGGGGAAAGACGGAAAAAAGAAAAAAAGAAGAAGAAAAAACACCACATGATAAAACAAACCACATCTAATATAAAGTGCTTTCATGTCTTTATATAAATATGCTAACGATACATTGTTACTGATTTAGTTCAGGTGGGCGGAGCTACGTAGAATATTCACACGTCACATGTAAAGAACCCTAGCTTACTAGCAAACGTGTGTAGCCTAAATCTGGTGGCGTCCACAACAAAATTCTTTCCTGCTTTCATTGTCCGTCAGTCTTTTGTTCTCTTCCGTTCTAATTCTCTTTCGTTCTTGCTTTCATTCTTTCTTTCCTTCTCTTTCGCTCTCTTTCATTCTTTTTCTTTCCTTCGTTCTTCCATTTTCACCGTCTTTCATTCTTTCTTTCGTTCTTTCACTGTCCACCATTCTTTTGCTCTCTTCCATTTTCTTTACTTCGTTCTTTCTTTCGTTCATTCTCCTTTCCTTCCTTCCTCGTATTCTTTCCGTTTCTTTCTGTATTTCCTTTGAACTTCTTTAATAAAGCTTAATTTAAAAAGCAGAAATGAGGAAGAAAGGAAAGCAGAAGGAAAAAAAATAATCAACACTTCAAACACAATTTGGCAGCAGAACAGGAACCTGTGTGTGTGTGTGTGTGTGTGTGTGTGTGTGTGTGTGTGTGTGTGTGTGTGTGTGTGTGTGTGTGTGTGTGACACCACTTCATCATTGATTATTTTGCTATAACAGCATGACACAATCAGTGTTGCAAGCTGTACTTCTGCAACAAAATGACTGCTATATTAAATGGGTGGGGCCTATACATATACATTTTCAGCTTGTGTCTGTTTTACAAAAAAAAATAAAGGTGATGATGAAGGCGAGACCAGAAAAGCCTCTGAGCAGAGAGCCTCTGTTGCACTCTACTATACAAAATACCAACGCAACAATGCAGCTAAAGCAGGTTAGTGCTTTAATTCAAAACTTTCCTTTGAAATGAAGGTTAATTTGCTTGTAAGACCTTCATGGACCAAAAGCAGTTAATACTAAAAAGCTTGACTAATTGGTAAACAGATCAGGAAAAGAAACATGGCTGCCAGACTACACATTGTTCTACCAATTGGCTTGTCATGGTCTATTCCACGCCAGCCGTAGAGATTCCCGCTAATTAGATCCATCTACAGACTGTTAAAAATAGACAACTCAATCTTCAATCTTCATGGAGACGTTTTGGACGTTCCTCTGAAGAAGATACATCGCTGAAGGTCATGATTGCTGGAATCATTAACCTACTCTTAGCCCTTAACTGGAGAAGTGTGTGCCCAGAGAGTCACCATCGAAAGGTCTGCCAGGAGAATAACGCTACGTGCAAAACTACAGAAGCTGAACAGGGAATTCGCTCATGGTCACCATACCACAGAGAACGCACAAGATTGCCTCTGAGATCAATGCCGTGCTCGCTTGGCAGCGGGAGCCGAGATGAGCGAGAAGCTGGCAGCCTAAAATCGCACAACTTTATTTCTTTTGAAAGAGCCGCAGTAAGTTCATGCAGAACAGCCATCTGTCCGCGACGCAAGGCTGCCAAAATCCTCAGAGCTCTCCGGATCCAAAAATAAATACGGTGAAATAAATATCCAACTCGAAGGGAATTTAGGAAAAACAGAAAACTGGGGGTGGTGGCATGATCAAGCAGGATGGAAACTTCTGAAGGACGTCAGTGATATGTAATTAAAAATCAAGGTAAAAGAGCTAGGGAGAGAGGAACCGAACCATGGCTGAAGGGCTCTGAGAAAATTCTGACAAATACTCTTTACAACCGTGGTGAGCAGAAAAGCAACTCAAAATGTCGAACCTTGAGGAGGATGGGCTACGACAGCAGGAGACAACATCGGGTTCCACACCTATCTGCCAAGAACAGGAATCTGAGGCTACAGTGGACACACCAAAACAGCTGAAGATGTTTTTTTCCAATCCAATTTTAAAATGGAATCAGCACTTGGGAGCAAACTTTGTGAAAATACACTATATGGCCAAAAGTTTGTGTACCCCTGACCATCACACCCATATGTGGTTTATTCCCCAAACAAAGTTTGAAGCACACAATTGTATAGAATGTCTTTGTACGCTGAAGCATTACAATTTCCCTTCACTGGAACTAAGAGACCCAAACCTGTTCCAGCATGACGATGCCCCATGTGCTCCATGAAGACATGGTGTGTTAAGGTCGGAGTGGAAGAACTCGAATGTCCTGCACAGAGCCCTGACCTCAACCCCACTGAACACCTTTGGGATGAACTGGAACTGGAGCCTCCTCACCCAACATCAGTGCCTGACCTCAACCTCACTAATGCTCTTGTAGCTGAATGAACACAGATCCCCACAGCCACGCCCCAAAATCTAGTGGAAAGTCATCCCCCTGTTCTGAAGTTATAGCTTATAGCTAAATGCTATAAGTTCTGACTACACACAACTGTACTGCGACAAAAGATGGTAAACTCAGCACCTTCCTCTCTCTCAACTGCCAATCTTCACGACAAAAGGTCATCTCTGCCAAAGAAGTTGTGAAAACCTCAAAACTGGATCTGAGTAAAAATGTACACTGGGTCCATAGAGGTACATAAATACCTCAGTGTTTCATGTGGAATCTTCTTGTAAACAGCAGAAGACTTGGAACGGCAGAGTTCTAGAATGGAATAATATTCTAGAACACCTCCGTGATTGCAGTACAACGGATTCTGGGAGAGCTCTAATGCAACTGGAATCTTCTCGTAAAACATCAAAAGACTTGGGATAATTGTGTTCTAGAGTGGAATGTTCTAGAACATGTCTATGATTCTCAGAATTCTTTGAACTGCGTTCCGCTACAGTTCTACCTCACCCTTATTGTACATTACAAGACTTGAAACAGTAAACAGTGGTGTTCTAGAACTGAGCAGTGTTCTCAAACAGCTATATGATTCCCAGAACCTTTTGAACTGCACTATGCCAGAGCTCTACAGCAACTTTACTGGAATCTTCCCACAAACACCAAAACACTTGGAACAGTGGTGTTCTAGAATGGAACAATATTCTAGAACACCTCGGTGAGTCACAGAATCCATTGTACTGCAGAGTTCTAACGCAACTTTACCAGAAACTTCTCTTAAAAAGTCTCGGGATAAATCACGTTCTAGAAGAGAATATCATTCTAAAACACATCTGCGATACTCAGAACCCTCCGACCTGCGGTCAACTACAGTCCCGCATGCAACCTCACTCGAATCTTCTTGTTAAAACATCAAAAGACTTGCAATCCAGTGTTCTAGAACACATCGAACTGCGTTCCGCTACAATTCTACTGCACACTTACCGGAATCCGCTTGTAAAACAACACGAGACTTGAAACGGTGGTGTTCTAGAACCGAGCAGTGTTCTCCAACATGTCTAATGATTCCCAGAACCCTTTGAACTGCGGTATACTAGAGCGCTACGGCAACCACACTGGAATCTTCTCTTAAAATTCTCCAGACTTGAAAGAGTGGTGTTCTAGAATGAAACGGTGTTCTAAAACATGTCCCCAATCCATTACAGTTCTACTGCATCCTTAACGGACACTTCTCGTAAACATCAAAAGACCCGGAACGGTGGTGATCTAGAACGGAACGGTGTTCTTGAACACGCCGATGATTCTTGGAACCCTTTGAACTGTGGGCCACTACAATTCCACATGCAACCTCACTCGAATCTTCTCATAAAACATCAAAAGTCTTGAAACATTGGTGTTCTAGAACAAACCAGTGTTCTAGAACACATCTACTATTCTCAGAATCCTCTGAACTGCGTTCCTCTACGGTTCTTCTGCACCCTTACTGGAATCTGCTTGTAAAACCGACTCGAGACTTGGGCGAGCAGTGTTCTCGAACATGCCTATGATTCTTAGAACCATTTGAACTAGAGTTCTACAGCAACCTGACAAAAATATTCTCATCAAAACCAGCAAAAGACGGTGCTCTAGAATGGAACAGTTCTAGAAGATGTCTATGATTCCTCAGAAATGGCAGTAAACTACAGTTCAGATTCCTCTCACTACACTGCAACAGAAAGAAAGCTTGTGTAAGGAAGTGAGGCTTTTGAAAAGAAGCTTTATTGACGCACCGATCTTCTTGGAGCGCTCTTCTCCTCTGTTGTGGATGCTGATGGGCGAGTAGATGAAGGGGCTGGCGGAGCTGACGTTCGGCCCGAGCAGACCCTTCACTTTATGCGGACGAAGACTGGCAGGCAGATTCAGCAGAGACACAGACCTAAAGGGAGAAGAGAGGGGAGCATTAATAGTACTATAAGGGTGCTTTCACATACAGTATGCAGTGTATAGTCAGTTTTAACGGACCCCGATTGCACTCGGGTCCGAGGGCGCCTGAGTGAGGTGGTGTTGGTCCGCTTCCAAGTGAGCTCTGCAGTGAGAAAGTGATTCAACTCGGAATCGGAGCGGTTCGACACCAAATTCATTGAGCGCTAACTCTCTGCGCTCGGGTGATTTTTGTGATTTCTACGCACACTTGGCTGGAGTTTTACGAGGATAGTATCAGCTTTAGACACTCCTCAGCCAATGTTTTTATGTGCAAACCAAACCAAATAGCAATGGAACCAAAAGAACCAATTTCACACCGATTCAGACTCTAGGAATTGTGAAAAGCACCCTAAGAGTTTCTTTCCATCTTTCCATCTCTCTAGGTGATGTGTGTATTTACGGTAGCCGTGCTACTCCAGCAGCAGTTATGGTAATGTTATGGGAACTTATACTACGATTAATATCAGGAGTCAGTCTTTTAGCTTTCGCTACAGACCCTGGTACATTTCCTCAACAAAATATGACTAAGACCCGCCTACTTTCACAGAAAGACGCTATTGAGTGACATTACAAATGACCAACCACATACCTTTTATGGAGCATGCTGGCAAGCATGCGGGGAGGTTTCGTTTGCTGTTCTTGAATCATTTTTAAAATATGAGATGTTGCAAATCTTGCTCGGAAAAGCTCATTGCGTCACGTTATGCGAAAGCTAGTGCTTTGGCAATATAAAAGAAACAAAGGGTTTCAAATGGAGAAAAAGAACTAATTTGCTGACATTTCAAAGAAGTCAAATATCCAGCATTCTACCATTAAAACAAAATGTCAACTTTCAGTGCATCGGGAATCAGCGAGCCAGAGCGTGCGGTCAGCAGAAGTCTAACAGACACTCGTGGAAGGAAAAGACTGACGTTCGTTTATTTTCATTTATCCACAGCGTGGGTGTATTTTAGCGCTTTCCCACAGCACGGGAGAACAACATGGCCTCGGGCGCTAACGCTCAGCCGGGTTGGGAAGTTTCAGTGGAAGTGCTGACTCTGGAAGATGCCGAGAGATTCACCGGCGAGCAGAACGGACAGGCATTGCCGGCTGAGAAAGAAGGAGGCATGCTGAAGTTCAGGAGGTCTTTTACTGACTTTTCAGTAAGAAGATGCAAGAGCTGGCTAAATAGATTCACGAGGGCCTTTTACTGACTCTTACTGATGGAGAAGCTCTGACTGTCTGTAAAGACAGAATCACGTTCTTGGGGTAGGGAAATATACCAGCATTGGACAGCCTAAATTTGGAAAACCACACCTCTGGAACATAACCACATAACCGCAACCTCTTACAAATCCCTCCCTCTTCAAAACAGCCATCCTCTACTAAGCGATGGTTGGGAAAAAAAGAAAAGAAAAAAAAAAAAGAAAGGGAATAGTGTACAGGAAGATGCACAGCCAAAAAAACCGCACCAACAAACCATGCTAGCTAACGGGATACTACTGTAGAACAAGACACGCCTCTGGGGGCGGGGTATATATGGTTCTAGAGATCGTTTAATTGGAAGATGACAAAGTTTTGCCTCGGTATAAACCGTCAAAAAAAAAATAATAAATGACCGTTTTGTGATGAGCTAGAAAAATTAAAACAAGAGTCATTCCAAAACGAATTTTATGTATTTTTAGACCGATTTCGACTTCAGAGGCACTTTAATGTGACGTGCTCACCGGCGCCAAATTTCTGGCAGTGCCAAAGATTTCTGATTAAAAGTCTCAGAACGTGAGCGCCGCTACGTCGCTCGTCTACGAGCCACCGATAGGAGGACGCCAAACTCATGGGACAGCTACAGATACAGTAGCGGCGATGACGAAACGTAAACGAAGCATGCTCACGGACGGTTCGAGATTAACGCTCATCTTTTTCGCACAGGTTTCATCAGGGTCGTTGCTGACGCATCGCGCAGAACGTCCGGCGGCCTAGAGTCGGTAACCGGACCCCTGCACAGTGACTCAAATGAAATACGATATTTCCTCCAAAGTAAAGATTAACTGTGCTTGAAGTGAAAATATTCTTTAAGTAATTAAGTAAAGAGAGAATTTCCAGATTGACGGAGCGCACTGAATCACTGCATCGCTTCAAAATGAACTCTTCAATCTTAAGAGCCCAAATGTGGCAGCAAGCTAATGCCAAAGCGGGCCGAGGCCGTTAACCGTGACATTTATTCTTCTAACAAGACAATGATTTCTTAAACGGCGAGCGAGGAAAAGCGATAATTTATTAAAAGTAATTGTGCACGCAGAGTCTCAGTCAAACTGCCATGTAAAAACTGTTCATCCGTTTTAGGGGGAGAGGAAAGAGAGACAGAGACAGAGCGGTAAGGAGGAGGAGGAGAGGAAGATACGGTGCGAGACACAACGCCGTCGGGGAGGAATGTTCAAATCGCTCTCCTGCCGACAAATTGAGAAAATATTTCAACTTCAGCACACAACCTGCCTAGCAGAGAAATGAATGGAAACAAAGATCTATTTTTTTTTTTTAAATGTTAAGTTATTAAAAAAAAAAAAAAAAAAAAAAAAAAAAAAAAAAAAAGTGCAGATTGTTATACTCTTTTTTTTTTTTTTTTTGGTTCAATAAT
>CM042545.1:21024706-21027206 GCA_023630585.1 Cranoglanis bouderius | reverse complement strand
AGCAAAAGTTGGTGCTCTGCCACCAAAAGTGCCATGTTATAAGCCGTTTAACACATTATAGACTTAAATATCAGTAAATGAAAGCTGAAATTCTGTCATCTCATATCACCTTTTGATCCCAACCCCAAATGTCTTCAGTGTATAGCAGAACAAAATAATTGGCCTTGTTGTTACAATAGTTTCAGAGGGGACTGCAATTCTCCATTTTCCAGGTGAGGATAAATTGTGGAACAACAGGCATGTGGTTGTGGCGCTCCTTGCAACTCTTTTCCAGGACGATTTCTCTTAATACATCCATCACCTCTACTTTTCTGTTTTGATCTTGTAAGTAAATAATTGATGTGCAGAACTGTATGTTTGTACTTAAATCATGGTCTCTGTGATTTCCCTCCCTGAGCTGTGTCAAGGCACTGCTGCTCACCAGCAACTGGCCAGTAATGATGTATTAAGAGTGGGAATTAATCTGAGCATCTATGCCATCTACCACACTACTGTACCCTGACATATCTGAACATAGACATATCTTTAAAAAAAAAACTCGATCAACACACTTCTTGGTAAACAGACAGATGTGGCAAAAGTAAAGAGAACAAAACAGTTTACACTACCATACCTACTACTCATTATTACACCTACTACAGCACAAACTACAACACTACTATACCCAGACTATCACTACACTACTATACCCAGACAACTACACCTACCACTACACTACTGTACCCAGACTACTGCACCTACCACTACACTACTGTACCCAGGCTACTGCACCTACCACACTACCATATCTACTACTCATTACTACACCTACTACAGCACAAACTACAACACTACTATACCCAGACTATCACTACACTACTATACCCAGACAACTACACCTACCACCACACTACTATACCCAGACAACTACACCTACCACTACACTACTATACCCAGACAACTACACCTACCATTACACTACTATACCGACAACTACACTACTATACCCAGACAACTACACCTACCACTACAATACCGACACAACTACACCTACCACTACACTACTACACCCAGACAACTACACCAACCACTACAATACTATACCGACAACTACACTACCATACCCAGACAACTACACCTACCACTACAATACTATACCGACACAACTACACCTACCACCACACTACTATACCCAGACAACTACACCTACCATTACACTACTATACCGACAACTACACTACTATACCCAGACAACTACACCTACCACTACACTACTATACCGACACAACTACACCTACCACCACACTACTACACCCAGACAACTACACCAACCACTACAATACTATACCGACAACTACACTACCATACCCAGACAACTACACCTACCACTACAATACTATACCGACACAACTACACCTACCACCACACTACTATACCCAGACAACTACACCAACCATTACACTACTATACCGACAACTACACTACTATACCGACACAACTACACCTACCATTACACTACTATACCCAGACAACTACACCTACCATTACACTACTATACCCACACAACTACAACTACTACTACAACAATACTATACCGACACAACTACACCTACCACTACCCTCCTACACCCAGACAACTACACCTACCACTACACTACTATACCCAGACAACTACACCTACCATTACACTACTATACCGACAACTACACTACTATACCCAGACAACTACACCTACCACTACAATACCGACACAACTACACCTACCACTACACTACTATACCCAGACAACTACACCTACCATTACACTACTATACCCAGACAACTACACCTACCACTACAATACCGACACAACTACACCTACCATTACACTACTATACCCAGACAACTACACCTACACTACTGACACAACTACACCTACCATTACACTACTATACCCAGACAACTACACCTACCCCTACACTACTATACCCAGACAACTACACCTACCATTACACTACTATACCCAGACAACTACACCTACCCCTACAATACTGACACAACTACACCTACCATTACACTACTATACCCAGACAACTACACCTACCCCTACACTACTGTACCCAGACTACTGCACCTACCACTACACTACTGTACCCAGACTACTGCACCTACCACTACACTACTGTACCCAGACTACTGCACCTACCACTACACTACTGTACCCAGACTACTACACCTACCACTACACTCCTACACCCAGACAACTACACCTACTACTACAACAATACTATACCGACAACTACACTACTATACCCAGACAACTACACCTACCACTACAATACTATACCGACACAACTACACCTACCACTACACTCCTACACCCACACAACTGCACCTACCACTACACTACTGTACCCAGACTACTACACCTACCACTACACTACTGTACCCAGACTACTACACCTACCATACCCAGACAACTACACCTACCACTACACTCCTACACCCAGACAACTACACCTACCACTACACTACTATACCG
>CM042545.1:20969706-21019706 GCA_023630585.1 Cranoglanis bouderius | reverse complement strand
ATTCCGATTTTATTTTTGTGCTTAATACTTAACAAAAATGATTACAAAAAACACATACTGCTATATAAAACATATATTTATCAGCGTGTCAAATATTTGATGAAGAACTTTTGATAAAGGCCTTTGCTAGAAATTTGCAAACAGTGAAGTTAAAGCCTGTGTGTATTATTATTATTATTATTATTATTATTAAATAAGCAGTTTTTCCCTTTAAAATATTTTGCTTCCCCAGGTGGGTATTTTCATGTAGAACTATAGCACTGAGGAGCTCACATTTACAGAGTGTGTAGAGGTTCATCAGGAACACTGTTTAGACTTTAAAATATGAAATAGTTGGGGTTTGTGTAACGATTTTACAGGTCAGTATTATTCGAAAACAGGAGAATGAGCAGGGGTGTACAAACTTCTGACTGCTGGTGTTTCTTTTATTTTCTCTAAACTAATAACACAACAGCTCAATAAACGGAATCGTAAAGCATGGTGCATACACACACACACACACACACACACACACTCTACTGTAATGATATTTTACGCTATTACCATACCAATGGACGTCCGTCTGATTTAAGAACATTAGCAGCTAGCTACAATTTTCTCGACATTTGAAAACAAGCCGGCGTTCGGCTCGCTCTTTAGAAACGATGCTCAGCGTAATTACTGTGGCGGAATAATCAGTCAATTTGCATTGCCATGATTACAACTTCTGTAATGTGTCTAAACCGTGTTTTTCTCATTCTGAGAGAAAAAAGGAAGACATTTAGAGAGACTCTCGAAACAATTTAACAGCCTTAGTGATGCCTCTTTACTGACGCCCTCAGGGAGGATGGAAGGTGAGAGAGAGAGAGAGAGAGAGAGAGAGAGAGAGAGAGAGAGAGAGAGAGAGAGAGAGGGAGGGGGGGGGGGAGATGAAACAAAAAGAAGGCTCAGGACTCTCAGTACAGACAGAGTGTCTGCTTATCTTTGAAAGAACATGAGCAGAGACAACTGTCAGGGCGAATTATGAATAATTTGGTCCTGAGCAGGAGACCACGGCCGGCAAATGACATCCCGCACGTCACAAACTAAACCGTACAGCCGAACTCACGACAGGCTCAAAGCACAGACGTAAAGCCTTCAGACCCAGCAGGAGCGACAGCTCGGGCCTGTAAAAGTGTTGTTTACGAGAGCGCAGGGGGACGCGATGAGCAGGTATTACACAAGCAGGAACGCTCCGAACACCCGCCTGCCTCCTTCACGCACGAGTTCAACCCGAGGAAACTGAGCGACAGAAGTGGAAAGGAAAAAGGCAGAGGCTTAAAACTCTCCCCTACTGGGAGGCTGCATGGCTTTAACGTCGAAATAGAAATTCTGCTTCAGCTCTGAGTCGGCCCGACGTCCGCCGAGACAACGATTCCCAAACCGCCGCCACGGCAAAGAGAAAATACGAAAAACAAGTGCAAACACAAGCAAATAAACAACAGGAAACCAGACCAAAATATCATCTCATCATATTTGAAGCCGTTTCTATGATACACGATATAAAGAAAGCGATAAAAAAATAAAAAATAAAAAAGCTGAATCTGATCATACTTTTATTTAATGTCTGGAAAAATTAATTACTTTAAAATAATAATTTAAATCATGCAAATATTTATAATCTTTAACAAGGAAAAGTTTAAAAAATAAAAATATACAACCTGTTAAAAAATTTTGCCCAGCCCTAACCAGATTTATTCAAACACCCCCAACCCCCCAACACATGCCCCTGCCCACCCCCAACACATGTGTGTGTGTGTGTGAGTGAGATTTTGTGTCCCCGTCACAGGACTGGGATCTGCTGCTTCATCTTGAACCCAGGTTTTATATCAGACTGTATAAACAGAACAGACAGACTTTCAAGGAGGGGTCTGACTTATAGTTCTCCATGCAGTCTGAGATTCAGGATTTTCCCTTCGTTTTAATCAGATCCCAAGTAACTAGTAGAGAACTCACTACATGGGCAGTCTTCTCATCGGATACTTTATTACTCCTACTCAAGTAATCAGCATTATTACTTTTACTGGAGAACGTATAGAAATCATTCTCATGGCTGGATCGGGAAGCTGACGCAAGGTTGCGATGGACCGTAACAGGAAACATGGAGAGCACATCACACACACACACACACACACACACACACACTGTCGCCAAACTGGGAGCCGACAAAGTTAGGAGAGACGACTCGGTGTGTGTTTAGAAAGAAATGGCGAGGATGTTTTGTAAATAAATATAAAAAGGTACATTTTGCTTTAAAAAAAAAAAAAAAAAAAAAAGTGTTAATTTCCCCTGTGTATGGAGACTTTTGGGACATTTGGAAAACTCAAATCTTCACTATGTCATGTGATGGGGAAATAGAGACAGGCACACAAAGCAGGGTGCCAATAGTTTTAGAGATGGCGTACTAACTGTACCACGCCGTACCGTTGTCCTGTTTAAAAAATTTTTTTTTTTAAAAAGTGCTTAAACAAGGTTTTGTCATCATTTTCTCTCTCTCTATTACCTTTTCCTCTGATGTCTACAATTCTAAAAGACCAAAAGAAAAGAGAAAGAAAGAGGGAGGAAAAAAAAGCTGACACAGGGAGAAAAAAAAAAAAAAGGTTTAAAGCACATGGGAGAAGTGCAATTACCCTGGCGAGTGTTGGCTCTGCTCCTGTTCTCCCCCAGGACTCTGTCTGCTTTTTCAAGAGCAGAGGTGCTATTAGTGAAAGTGAGAAGGTGAGTCTAAAGCACTGGGTGTGTGTGTGTGTGTGTGTGTGTTGGTGTGTGTGTGTACAGCGTTTTTAACCACTCCAGCACATTGGATTTAAAATGAAACGGGTTAAAAGTGCGGCTGTAATTTGATGGTATTTATATCTATATGTAGTGAAGCCTATAGCAGTCTGGGCTGATTTTCTACAGAGAGGTAAAGCAGCCACTCGACACAGAGAGTGTGAGTGTGAGAGTGTGTGTGTTTGTGTGTGTGTGAGAGAATGTGAGATTAGCTCGGGGCCAGAGGGATGACCCAAGTCAAGCATCTCATTGAGTGCTGAGTCGAGTGCTTAAACCGTCTCTCCTTCACACACACACACGAGAGTTTTATATGGTGTCGGTGTGAGAATGACTCTACACCTTCGAGGACTCGCTCTATCCACCGCTGTGTGAATGAGAGTTCTCCTTCTTTCTACGTGACCGTTCCATTAAACAGGTTGCACTCTAGATACTTTCATTCCAAACCAGTCAAGCTGGATCTAAAGTTCTTCACGAGTTCATCGTGTCTTTAGAAATAACAAAGCGTGCAACAAGATCTGTCGACTCTCATACAAAAATAATTTAAAAAAAAAAAAAACTAAATCCTAGCTTATAATAATATTGATACGGTCTTAATACTTAATACTTTAAAGCATAATATCATTATTTTTGGCCCAACATTTTAAAAAAAACAAAACAAAAAAACACAACGAATGTACAGGTGCATCTCAATAAATTAGAATGTCGTGGAAAAGTTCATTTATTTCAGTAATTCAACTCAAATTGTGAAACTCGTGTATTAAATAAATTCAATGCACACAGACTGAAGTAGTTTAAGTCTTTGGTTCTTTTAATTGTGATGATTTTGGCTCACATTTAACAAAAACCCACCAATTCACTATCTCAACAAATTAGAATATGGTGACATGCCAATCAGCTAATCAACTCAAAACACCTGCAAAGGTTTCCTGAGCCTTCAAAATGGTCTCTCAGTTTGGTTCACTAGGTAAGCCACAAACATTCATTGCCAAAGAAGCTGGCTGTTCACAGAGTGCTGTATCCAAGCATGTTAACAGAAAGTTGAGTGGAAGGAAAAATTGTGGAAGAAAAAGATGCACAACCAACCGAGAGAACCGCAGCCTTATGAGGATTGTCAAGCAAAATCGATTCAAGAATTTGAGTGAACTTCACAAGGAATGGACTGAGGCTGGGGTCAAGGCATCAAGAGCAACCACACACAGACGTGTCAGGAATTTGGCTACAGTTGTCGTATTCCTCTTGTTAAGCCACTCTTGAACCACAGACAACGTCAGAGGCGTCTTACCTGGGCTAACGAGAAGAAGAACTGGACTGTTGACCAGTGGTCCAAAGTCCTCTTTTCAGATGAGAGCAAGTTTTGTATTTCATTTGGAAACCAAGGTCCTAGAGTCTGGAGGAAGGGTGGAGAAGCTCATAGCCCAAGTTGCTTGAAGTCCAGTGTTCAGTTTCCACAGTCTGTGATGATTTGGGGTGCAATGTCATCTGCTGGTGTTGGTCCATTGTGTTTTTTGAAAACCAAAGTCACTGCACCCGTTTACCAAGAAATTTTGGAGCACTTCATGCTTCCTTCTGCTGACCAGCTTTTTGAAGATGCTGATTTCATTTTCCAGTAGGATTTGGCACCTGCCCACACTGCCAAAAGCACCAAAAGTTGGTTAAATGACCATGGTGTTGGTGTGCTTGACTGGCCAGCAAACTCACCACACCTGAACCCCATAGAGAATCTATGGGGTATTGTCAAGAGGAAAATGAGAAACAAGAGACCAAAAAATGCAGATGAGCTGAAGGCCACTGTCAAAGAAACCTGGGCTTCCATACCACCTCAGCAGTGCCACAAACTGATCACCTCCATGCCACGCCGAATTGAGGCAGTAATTAAAGCAAAAGGAGCCCCTACCAAGTATTGAGTACATGTACAGTAAATGAACATACTTTCCAGAAGGCCAACAATTCACTAAAAATGTTTTTTTTATTGGTCTTATGAAGTATTCTAATTTGTTGAGATAGTGAATTGGTGGGTTTTTGTTAAACGTGAGCCAAAATCATCACAATTAAAAGAACCAAAGACTTAAACTACTTCAGTCTGTGTGCATTGAATTTATTTTATACACGAGTTTCACAATTTGAGTTGAATTACTGAAATAAATGAACTTTTCCACGACATTCTAATTTATTGAGATGCACCTGTATTTCAGTTAAAGCCGTCAGAATAAATGCCACTTTTCTACTTTCAGTATTTTTACTAGAAATAAATAAATTAATAAATAAAAATTCCACAAAAACTTTTAGTTGCATTACGTAGCTCCGTCAAAGCACGTTTTCCTGTTTAGGAAGCTTTATTTCGGCTAAATGAGCCTTGTATCACTTGACGTAAGAAAAGGTCATGAAGCTTTAACATTTAACATATAGCAGAACAAAAAAAAATTTACTGGGCATAAAGTGCACTATGTAGAATATATACCATGTTTATGCTATACCCTCTGCAGTGCGCGTGTATAGTAGATTAAAAGTCCTTTCTGATTCAGTTTCGCTGTGTGTCGGTGGGTTAAATAAGGACTATTTGAAGACGATGAGCGTTTTCGTGGCCCCCGGGTCGCCTAAGCAGGGTCCGTGAAGCATAGCCAGGGGATTTTTTTTTCTATTTTCACATTGGCAGAAACCCACCATCATCAAAAGTTGTTATATTTAGGGGTCCAAGAACCAGTGTGTTCAGGAATAAAAAGATATACGACTACAAACGATTATTATTTAATATATTTACATATTTTTGAATGAAATAAATCTGCACTGAGGGGGACCATGACATTTATTTTAAAATTTAAGGGGCTTGTGGCTGTAAAAATAAATAAATAAATATGACGACTGTCCATCCCCTTCACTTGTTAAGAAACTGAGAACATTTTCTACTGTAGCTGTGATTTGAAAACGCAGGCCCTGATAATAACTACAAATGTGTTAGGGAATACATTTTTGCAGGTTCTCACTGTTTTAGATAATTATGGTGAGTTCTGACCTCTAACAGTCTCCTACAAGAGTAAAACTACCCACATCTGATCAAGGCTATTAATAACTCTATTAAACATCTATTAACATTTATATTTCTCGTAAAGCGATGACTTGGTACTGGAGGTGTGAACATGCTGCAAACAGCTAATATGATATTAAGTCACTGTTTTAATAAACTTCATGATCATTTTGAGATACTGATCAAATGATCTTGATAAGTTTCCATTATTAAAAAAAAACAAAAAAAAAAACAAAAAAAAATACCGAATGGTATCATTTTCTCTTCAACTGGATACAGCAGGCTTCTTCAAATTTAGTACCTGCCCTTCGTTAGTACTAATTTACACACATATCTGTTCCTGAAGTGTATTTCGTCACACTGTGGGTGATAAATTAATTAATTTGCATTGACTCCACCCTGTATTTTACACTTTGATGTAGAAATGCCCCAAGTTGCAGAATCATGGAGCCAAAACTGGAAAACCGGTTCATGCGTAATTGTGTGAAAGACAGTTTTCTGTAGACCATGAAAATAAATCAGCTCGCACTTTTTACACACGAAACTTTAGAACATGGGGGGAAAAATTATTTGAATTGGGAAACGCCAAATTTCACAGAAGCAAAAAAGACCCTTTGTAATTTACACCTCTGATTTCACAGGAACTCTCCAGACCTCACTTCGCTCTCCTCTGAACACGTGGCCTCTAATTATAGAGCTTTATTTGGCTAACCTGCTCCATTTTCACAACTGTTCTTAAAAATAGCTCCGAAAACACGCCAACCTCAAAAATCTCATCATGGCACAACTCCCTCAGCCAGAGTAACCCGTTCTGACACCGTGCTCCTTCACCAGCGTTTCGGCGATCCCACATCCCTTCCGACTCCAGCCAGCCCGTCTTATATTCTGCACTCCTCTTTCCACCTGCTGTGTTTTTATTCCAATCTGTCTCCACCCTCAGCTTGAACTCTTCATCCTTCTATCTCTCATTATTTTCATGTGACCACCTCCAGAGGTGGAGAGAAGCCTTCTCGCCCACCGTCTCGGTCTCTCGCCGCAAAGCCTTAAATAAAACATTCCAGATGCCGGACTCGGGCTGACGGCGCAGACGGAGAGGATTTTAAATTAGGTGTAGGTTCAGTGTACACGCTGATTTATTAACAGGAGGATTGTGTCCTTTTTTTTAACGAGCGAAACAGCACGTCTCCTCTGTCCGGTGCATGCTGGCGCTCTGCACTCAGTGTGTTTTAACGAGAGGACTGGGCTTGTGCGGCACGCTGCAGCGTCAGGAGACAGAGGTGGTCTATTTCATGCACTCATCTCATCGCGGCTGTTAGATCCAACAGTGATCAGCCCCGTCGGTGTAGTCGGGTTCACGTATTTTCACCGGCGTAACACCCGCCGTACACCAACAGCATCACGGCACATTTCTGCGCTTTCTTACGCTAGTTTAAAAAATATAATGAAAATAAATATCTGTAAATATTACAACCCCAATTCCAAAAAAGTTGGGACGCTGTGGAAAATGTAAATAAAAACAGAATGCAGTGATTTCCAAATCTCATAAACCCATATGTTATTCACAATAGAACACAGAAAACACATCAACTGTTTAAACTGAGGAAATGTACCATTTTAAGGAAAAAATAAGGTAATTTTGAATTTGATGGCAACAACACGTCTCAAAAAAGTTGGGACGGGGAAGCAAAAGGCTGGAAAAGTAAGTGTTACTAAAAAGAAACAGCTGGAGGAACATTTTGCAGCTAATTAGGTTAATTGGCAACAAGTCAGTAACATGACTGGGTATAAAAAGAGTATCTGAGGGGCCGTTTACACGACAACGTTTTCAACTAAAAACGGAAAACTTTTTAATCATTTTTGCGGTTCGTTTACACGACAACGGCGTTTTGGGGCCTGAAAACGCAAACCTTTGAAAACGGGTTTCAAAGTGGAAGTTTTTGAAAACGATACCATTATTGCTTCCGTGTAAACATACAAAAACGTGAATTTGCGCAAACGATGACGTCATGCACGTTCAGTCTATAGCAGGGGTCGGGAACCTTTTTTCACCAAAGAGCCATTTTTTCATTTGTAGCTAATGCATTCTCTCTCTCCCTCTCTCTCCCTCTCCCTCTCTCTCTGTGTGTGTGTATGTAGACTCATCCAGCACAAGAGAAAAAAATCAATCTGCCGAAGTTATATCCGTGCTCTTTTCCCTCCCTCTCCCTCACGTGCCGTCATGACATCGCGGTCCTGCAGTGTTCGGGCTGACAGAGGCACGTCTTATTTTCTGAATGATTTTCTCATTTTTAGGGAAATCTGCAAACAGTTCAGTTTCCATACTCAGCATGAATGACTTTATACATCCTCAGTCAGTAAAAGGTTTTCCTCGTATTACAATCTCCAATGAGCCAGCATGCAGGCTTCCAGTTGCCCCTGTCCTGCTTGCAGTTTACGTTGGAGCTCCGTGCACGCCTTCCTTCGGCTATAGGGATCGTTTTGACAACGTTTTCAAAAACGCTAAGGAAAAACTTTTCCGTTTTAAGTACATACTTGTCGTGTAAACTTACCCTTAGAGAGGCAGAGTCTTTCAGAAGTAAAGATGGGCAGAGGTTCACCAATCTGTGAAAAACTGCATCTACAATTTGTGGAACAATTTCAGAATAATGTTCAACGTAAAATTGTGAAGACTTTGACTATCTCATCATCTACAGTACATAATATCATCAAAAGATTCCGAGAATCTGGAGAAATCTCTGCGCGCAAGGGACAAGGGTGAAAATCAATATTGCATGCCCGTGATCTTCGGGCCCTCAGGCGGCACTGCATTAAAAACAGGCCTGATTCTGTAATGGAAATCACTGCATGGGCTCAGAAACACCTCCAGAACTCATTGTCTGTGAACACAGTTCGCCGTGCCATCCACAAATACAGGTTAAAGCTCGATCATGCAATGAATAAGCCATATGTGAACATGATCCAGAAACGCCACAGTCTTCTCTGGGCCAAAGCTCATTTAAAATGGACAGTCAAAGTGGAAAACTGTTCTGTGGTCAGAGGAATTGAAATTTGAAATTCTTTTTGGAAACCATGGACACCGCGTCCTCTAAACTAAAGAGGACTAAAGAGGAGAGGGACCATTCCGCTTTTTATCAGCACTCAGTTCAAAAGCCTGCATCTCTGATGGTATGGGGGTGCATTAGTGCCTATGGAATGGGCAGCTTGCACATCTGGAAAGGCACCATCAATGCTGAAAGGTATATACAGGTTTTAGAGCAACATATGCTTCCATCCAGACGACGTCTTTTTCAGGGAAGGCCTTGCATATTTCAGCAAGACAATGCTAAACCACATACTGCATCTATTACAACAGCATGGCTTCGTAGTAGAAGAGTCCGGGTGCTGAACTGGCCTGCCTGCAGTCCAGACCTTTCACCAATTGAAAACATTTGGCGCATCATGAAACGAAAAATGCGACAAAGAAGACCCAGGACTGTTGAGCAGCTAGAATCCTGTATCAGACACGAATAGGACAACATTCCTCTCCCGAAACTGGTCTCCTCAGTTCCCAGATGTATACGGACTGTTGTTAAAAGAAGACGGGATGCTACCCAGTGGTAAACATGGCCCTGTCCCAACTTTTTTGAGACGTGTTGCTGCCATCAAATTCAAAATTATCTTATTTTTTCCTTAAAATGGTACATTTCCTCAATTTAAACAGTTGATATGTTTTCTCTGTTCTATTGTGAATAACATATGGGTTTATGAGATTTGCAAATCACTGCATTCTGTTTTTATTTACATTTTACACAGCGTCCCAACTTTTTTGGAATTGGGGTTGTAGACTTCCGACTCTCTGCACGCTGATACTCAGTTCAAGCTGCAGATTTGAAAATATTCATCGATATTTGAAAGTTGTAAAAGAGGTGAAGGATGTAGAACTAATATTTAAAATAGTGTGAGACAGGGACGCTGCTGTTTTTTGTTTTGTTTTTTTGCTAAAGCGGATGTGTTGATTAATGTTAGCTGCCTGCTACACTCTCACTTCAGATTATTCATTACACGAACGACACCGTACACCTCACACACTCTACCGTATCCGTGTCCCAGCTGTCAATCAAAATCAGATGTGTTTTTAAGGACCTCACGAGAGACATCGTTCTCCAAACAACGCTCCATTTTTCAGCGAGACTGGAATAAACCTGCATTACAAATAATTTCATCATTCGAAATGGTGATATAAACACGGGTATGTGCGTGGATGCAAGTAGCGAGGTTTATATCGAGTGTCCAGTCAACGACTTTAGGAGCACATTTTTACCCAGAAGGCACTGGCTTCTGACTTAAGTAAATATATAAATAAATAAATGCAGGACTCCTTTTTTTAATGCAGGAACCAAAAAATAATTAAAATTTTTAAAAAATGAAGAAAGGGTAAATTTATTTGATTAGCCATCACGAATTTAAATACATTTTAACTAAATTTTGAAATCACACACACACACACACACACACACACACACAATATTAAAAAAATCCATCTTGTCAAGTCTGAGTGCTACTAAATAAAAAATATTCGCATCTGACAATTTTCTTCAAAAAATAAAAGAAAAAATAGTTTACGCAGAAACCACAAAATACTTTTTTTTAAAAATGTTTAAAGAGACAAAGAAAAGAGACCTGATTTATTTTATTAGCCAATGCCTCCACTGCTAATTTACATAAAATGTTAGTTTTTTTTTATGTCAAATACATTTTTTCTTTTAAATATTAAAATAAGAATAATTGTAACCACGTACATCTTGCTGCTAAGTCCGTGTGTCCGCCTCCACTGAACCCTCCTTCACGTGTGCTGCCACGTGGCCACGTGTGTGTTTGCAGCTGAAATGAGTCAGAACTCTGAACTGCCTCCATTACTGCCTCCAAGAGTCCACTTACAGGACCAGGGAAGGGAGTGTGTAGTAAGAGCAGGGAGTCAACGGGGGCGAGTTAAATGAGTAATGAAGCTAATTAACAAGCTACAGCTAGAACGAGTTTAAATCTCACAACAGCAATGCGAACACGGCTAAACAGGCTGATACAGAACATGCCTTGATGTACAACAGGGGTGTGTGTGTGTGTGTGTAAACCAACAGTTCAACTTCCTGCCAAAACAACCTCAACGAATTCTCCGATGAGCCGAAACAAAAACCAAATGAATAAAACATTCTAGCATTTTAACAATGTGTGAGTTGTTACCTTTATTTAACCGAGTTTACACACTAGATTACACACTATTTACACTGCTAGCCTGCCAAGAGATTGTGAATGTGAATGCCCACAGCTCTGATGATACAAACACTACTCTGAATTTAAGAGAATACGAACGATAAAAGGGGGGAAAAAATAAATAATACAATTAAACAAAGTTTGAGCAGCTGATCATGACTGTGATGAAATCTGTCTGGATTTTAACTAGCCGTAAAATAAACTCCTGCACGTCTGGGGCATTGACTCACTGACATAATATAGTAGGTAATGCATAAACAATTTGAAGTTAATACATATTAAAGGGGCAGTCTGTAATATCTAAACATGTTTCTAGACCTGGAATAATTCGCTCATTTTAAATATACCATAGCAAAAAATAAATAAATAAATAACAGATTTGCAATATTACAATGGATTTTCTAATTTTTTTATTTAAGTGTCTGTTTACATTTTTCTGGCCCTGAAATTAGCTCGGCTTCCAGAGTAAACCATCCCCTTTTTTTCCCCCTTAAAAGGCAACCCGAAGAGACTGTATTGAAAAAATTTTTTAAAAAACTCATTCTCAATATTACAATGCAGGCTAGTTTCTTTACTGTTTTTGTTTAAGTGTCTGCTTAGATTTTTCTGGCCCTGAAATTAGCTCCGCCTCTTGCCCTTTTGTTCCTTAAAAGGCAAACCACAAGAAATACATAGTCTCAAAAGCAGAGGCGGGGTCAGCTGGGAGGCCTGTTTAATTGCAATTCACCTCCCAGGCAGCAGAGGGACTCTAAATATTACACACTGCTTCTTTAAACATCTTTAAACCCTTTAATGAAGGATAATCAGTGATTATACAATGATTTTCTTTTTTGTCTTTTTTGATGTTAATCAAAATGTTAATGTTTTTACATTATGCATCGCATTTTGTTACCAAACTTTAATTTTCTACTTTAATTGTATAAAATGTGTTATTTCTGCACTCCACTGATGAAAAGAGAGAATGATGATGCAAGAAACTGCATCCTGGGAAAAGACCTTAAAGTGGCTTTAAGGTCATTTGGTTCAGAGGGATAATGAGATATTTATATTCATGTGTTCAGGAACTTCACCGCCTCATTCATCACTCTTACAGGGCAAGACACCTGCATCCTAATCCATGTTATATATGGAAAAAAAAAATTCTGGAGTTAAAAACACAAAACAAAACTTTCAGGCAGAAGTTACAGCAAATACTCATCGATACCGAAACAGATACCGAAATGAGTAACATACCAAGTATTAATCCATCAGTGGCATTATGGCACATTTTATTTACATTTCTTGTTTATGTTTCCCTGGTTTACATCGTAGCCATGAAGAGCCACCATGTGTATTTACGCACTTAGGCCACTAGACTCGTTTTTTATATAACGTTAGCGGGTTGAATTTAAATGTAGCCTTAGCTAGCTACATTAGTAAGGATTTGGATTGGTTTGGTTTCACTAAGCTTTAAGCAAAGTATATTCTATTATATTTTATTGCATTTGAATCCCTTGCTGTCAATGACTGATCAATGACGGCTGAACGTCAAGAACAACATACTGGCTAAGAGTTGTTATTTTCTCACCAAGCACTGTGTATGGCCTCCACCCCCCCCCCCCCCTCCCAGTTTGCAGTCTGCTTTGCTTTGATTGCAATCATGGCGTTCATTAGTGTGGCAACGTGACACTAGGATTATGTCACATAGTATCAGATCCAAGCAGTTGAGTGAATCAGCATGGCATCAGTACCGATGCAGCCCTAGTATATTGTGATGTCGGGTCTCAGGTATGGACAGCGACCACATCATCCTTATAATGCATTCAAGAACCCACAACTGGCAGCGTATCAGAGAGGAAGTAATACCACGGCTCACGATGGCAGAAGGAAGCGACGATGGATGTCCGTTATCAAGCATACTGACAGGTATATTCTGTCTTTCTCTTTGTCGTCACTACAAACTCACCTGACTAAACCAGGTTTACTGCAGTATGGTGAGGAGTGCAGAAGTAGACCATTTTTATTTACGTCTACAGGATTGGACCAAGTTCACTGAAGAATACTGGGAGGCAGCTTCAAATAACCGTGAGAATGGGCGGGAATGGTAAATGGCTCCAACATCCCTCTGCAGGACTTTTGCCTGCTATCTGTTTCAATGTTTGCAGTGTCTCGGGCAACAATGCACCAAATATGAACTCATTAAGGATTTCGCAGACTATGGAAATTCAGCTTCATTCCTTCATTCAGCCCAGTCCAGACTTCTCTATCCCCAACCACATTCCAGCTCTTGCTGGGGGATCCCCAAACATAGGGCTGTCAAGTCTCAAGATTGACTTGGACTTGTCTCAGACTCACTGGCATTTTTACTTGGACATCTCAGATCTTGGTCATTGGTTTCGCTAAACATGGTTTTGGTCTCATCTGAGAGAGTTTGAAAAAAATAATGTTCGACAAGAAAAAGTTTGACAAGAAGCAATTCCTAGTTCTAGAAAACAGCTGAATCATTGACTGAAAGCACAAATGAAGCTAACTAAATCAATGTAAGGGCTTTGTACCACTTTGTTGCCTTGTACTGTGTCCAAGCATGACTGCCCCCACCCCACCCCAAAGACCCCCACCGGCCTGCACTCATATTGTGCTTAACGTTCCAGGCCTGGGCATGCTTGCATCATTACGATGCAATTTTTTTTTTTTTTTTTTGCACAGAACAGGAAAAGTGCTCTCACATAGCACAATGGAGTCCATCATTGTAACTTGGCTCATTTGGCGTCGTTTGGGGCGTGGTGATGAACAGATTGCCTAATAGATTTATCACTTATACAGCACAGCGATTTTCACTTAATTGTGCTGCACGTATCAGAAGATTTTTACGGAGGCAGCTGACGTTGAGGGAGGAATTTGCAGCTTTACTCGCCGCCTACAATTCCTATCCAGCAATAAGGTGAGAACCAGACCTGTTATAAACCCAAATATTCTCGAATGGAACAGTCGCATCAGTTCTATGCTAGGCCATGGTTAGCGATCACACTAGATGCGTACTGTGTCTGAGTTCAACCGAGCCCTTATCGCCCTTATCCAGAGCGACTTACATTTATGTCATTTATACAACTGAGCAGTTGAGGGTTAAGGGCCTTACTCAAGGGCCCACAGTGGCAGCTTGGCAGTGCTGGGGTTTGAACTCACGACCTTCTGATCAGTAGTCCAACGTCTTAACCACTGAGCTACCACTGCCACCTCTTCAAGTGGGCCTGGGCAGGGTACGGAGCGATCACACTAGTCAGACAAACTGGACTTGGGTGGACAAACGTGCTCGGGCATCACCTAGTGTGAGTACACCCTAAGTTTTGAAGCTTAGCCTTGAAAAGGATTGAATGGTTTTCAGTTTTGATCTCAACTCAGACTCGCTTTCTTTTGGACTTGATCTTGACTCAAATCTCAGCTAGTCCTGGTTTTGGACTCCTACCTGGATGTTCCCGAGTCACCTGTGAGAGAAAATCTGAGATGTGTTCTCAAAAGTGACTGTGATGTTAAATGTGTTCTCTCCAGCGGGTTCTGGGTCTGGCTCCTGGATCTCTGTTCAGCTGGGCATGCCTGATACCGCTCTAGCAGGAGCCAACCATGGGGCATCCTTGTTAGATGCTCAAAATCACCCCAGCTGGTTCCTCTCGATTCAAAGTAGCAGCAGCTCTACTCAGACTCTCTCTGTAACTGCTGACTCCTCTGCCAGGGGCAACATCTCACCCCTCACCTCACTTCCCACTCTTTTCTGGGAGAGAACCATGGCCTCAGACATCACTTTCAGCAGCACTTCAATTACACTCCAATTACAGAATTGTTGCTGTTGGAGTATTAATTCTTCATAGTATGTTCGGTTATTTGGATATATAGAAAGGCAGGCGGGCAAACATTGTGTGTGTGTGTGTGAGAGAGAGAGAATCCCTGACTGTCACTTCCTGTCCTCATCAGCAGCAGTGAAAGCTGCCGGAGTAAAGGTCTTGCACGAGTTTCTGGAAGGTTGCGAGTTTAAATCCCAGTAGTGCCCTTGAGCAAAACCTTTAACTACTCAGCTCTCTGCTTTTCTCTTCTCTTAGCATTTAATCCCAGTTTCCTTTCTTTTCTCTTTCCATCGCAATCTTCTCATTTATACTTTCACATCTCCCTTCTCTAAACTGAGCAAAATGTTAATTTTTGTGAGAGAGAGAGAGAGAGAGAGAGAGAGATGGTGTGCTTGGTCTTACAGAAAGTCAAGCATTGCCTGTAGCAAGGAGGATCCAGTGTGAATATGTGGATAAGGTTAAATGTGTGTGTATGCATGCATGTGAGTGGTTTTGTGTGTGTGTGTGTGTGTGTGTGTGTGTGTGTGTGTGTGTGTGTGTGTGTGTGTGTGTGTGTGTGTGTAAGTAAAAGACAGACCTTGATCTGACAGGAAGTCCAGCATGGTCTGTAAGAGGAAGGAAAGGTGGCGGACGCTGAGGGCGGGGTTCCCCATGCGCCGGGATGCGTACACCAGTTCATGCAGCAAACGCATCTGTACAGCCGCCCAGCCACGGTGAGTTCCTACACACACACACACACACACACACACACACACACACACACACACACACACACACACACACACACACACACACACACACACACACACACACACACACACACACACACACACACACACACACACACACACACACACAGAGACAGGGGTTGAGATAGGGAGACAGACATGAACCCAACTCACAGATCGTCCTATGATGATGATGATGATGATGATGATGACCACTTCTATCTTTATAGTTGATATTAGTATTATTGATATTTTACGTTGTTGTCCTTATTGTGCTCCTAAGCCATTGGTAATATTGTACTATATATACAGTACAGTCATGCCAAAAAGCTACCTGAACTGAACTTAATTGAAACTCCGTTAAATTGAGTGTTGTGTTAATAGGCTATGTGCAAACACAGTATCGGCATGTCTGTGTGTCTCTGTGTGTGTGTGTGTGTGTGTGTGTATGTGTCTGTGTGTCTCTGTGTGCGTGTGTGTGTGTAATCAATTCCACACCATCTGACTCTCACACATTATCATCTGCTCAGCATTAGTGCACATCCCGCCTACACTGCTGCAGCTTATTAATACACTTCTGAATGTGTTCCAGCTAACGCTACTAAAAATAACTCAGCCACACCGATCTCTGGAAAAACACAATCATATTCAGATTAGATCATATATCCACACCTGCTAAAATAAATACGGAAATATTTCTGTTATCTTCATTAAGAAATCCTGCCGATAAAACATAGAGCATCTTTCTTTACATATTTAGGCGTGGCCGCTGGGTCGGTCAGTCCCGGTGAAGGAGGCGTGGCCTCTGGGTCGGTCAGTCCCGGTGAAGGAGGCGCGGCCTCTGGGTCTGCCAGTCCCGGTGAAGGAGGCGCGGCCTCTGGGTCTGCCAGTCCCGGTGAAGGAGGCGCGGCCTCTGGGTCTGCCAGTCCCGGTGAAGGAGGCGCGGCCTCTGGGTCAGTCAGTCCCGGTGAAGGAGGCGCGGCCTCTGGGTCACTCAGTTCCAGTGAACAAGGTGTGAGCTGTGCATCTCTCAGTCCACTCATGCATTTAGAAAGCCTTCAAACACTATTTGATATCTCTCTCTCTCTCTCTCTCTCTCGCTCTCTCTCTTGCTCACTTTATCTTACAGGAATTAATAAAGTTAAAGTACAACAAGTAAGTACAACAGCAACAAAGATAGTCTACAGGTTTATTTTTAAGGTTTTGGTTAGGTGATTATTAGTATCATTTGAAGACCGACAGTGACTCAGCTGTTTGGACAGCCAAAGCCAACGTTTACTCCACCCCAGTCCAGTCCAGTCCAGTCAGGATCCTCTTTTTAGGTTATTTTGACACTTGCGTCTTTTTCTGGACCCGGGGCCATTTGAACCCTGGGTTTGGTAGGACTGGTGAAGTGTGAATGCTGTTTTCAAGCCTGCGGAGTGGTCCAGAGATCTGATCCATGGTCTTCTCGAACACAGTGGTCTGGGGTTCACTTCAACCAAACCACAGCACGGTCCGCATTAGGTGTGGAAGCTATCCATGCTCAGGGCCACGTGCCAAGTAACGTGATTGGTTCAACTTGTCATGTTACTTCCTGTTTCTACTTTTGCGATGTCTGACTGATATCTAAAACTAGACCTTCATAGCACTGGAGCACTGCTATGGTGGGAGTAGAGCACGGCGAAAAAACATGTCTAGTGTTGATCTGCATAGATAAAAAAAAAAAAAAAAAAAAAAAAAAAAAGGAATAAAAATAAATAAACTTCGTGTACGAGTTGAACGGCTCCTTGTTTGCACGTATTCCTGCGTAATGACATGCCAAAAGTTGTTTTCCTTTGCTGCTTGAGTGTTGGTACCAAAGAAAAATAATGAAAAACAGCAGACATTTTCAAAACTGCAGGCACAAAAGTAAAATATGGAACTGCGCAATCAATCCACAGTTTGTAAGGAAATCTATGTGAACGCAAACCTGACATTACGAGTCTCGCCCCAGAACGAGCCCAGAAGCGTTCTTGTGTGAAAACATCCTTAATCTAAAGATCTTTCTCTCTACATTTTTTTCCTCTTGTCTTTACCTCTCAAGCATCCATCCTTTTTATTATATGTCATCTCTCTCTGTCTCCTCCTCCTCCTCCTCCTCCTCCAGCTCAAGTCAAATGTCTTCATCTGTATGTTCTGGTGTGTGGTGCACTGTTACAGAATGCTGATACAGAAGCTGAATCTCATTAGTTTCGGCAAAGCCATAAAGCCACCTTTGGAGCTGCTAAGCTATCGCGCCAAAACATATGGATCTAAAGACACCAATCATCCAAACCAAACCATAAACTCATACAGTCATGTCATCTCTTGTTCTCCCTTGTACAAATGAACAAAATTCAAAGCAAAAAAAAAAATCTCTCTCACACACACACACACACACACACACACTCCTTCATCCCTAATTCCTTCTCTCTGTCACACAGATACATGCCTAAAAATTGCAACATGTAGGCTGAGCAGGCAGTTTCATCCTTCAGTGTCAAAGCCATTTGGACTCAGCCATTTAAAAAAAAAAAACTGGCTCCCTCCTTCCACCCTCTGTGATGGTAGACTAAATTTAGTTCCAAACGCTTAAGTGCTAAATGACAAAATGCTCGATCAATACAGCGAAGGGAAAAAGGGTAAATACAAGGAAGGCACTGAAGTTTTGGCCGCCAAATGTTTTCAACTGAAAATAGCAGAACATTACCCGTTGGCTTTTTGTCAGTACAGTAAAACTGGTTACACGGTTTCCCAATACAGCGAAGCGGCCAAAAAAGCAGCGCAAGTTGCCACCAATTTTACAAGCTTTACCAAAAACGCAGAAAAAGCTGTAACTATAGCAACGGATTAGCTGAAACAACTGAAAGAACCTAATGTAAGTGACAAAAAAAGGGGGACAAAGCACAGGCAGACTAAAGCAAAATGATGGCAAATGTTGAAAGCATATCAACTGTTAAAAAAAAAAAAAAAAAAAAAAAAAAAAAATGGGAAAAAGTAATCGGAATTTAAAATTGTATAAAAGCTCCTGAGAGACAATGAGGCTTTTGTAATCGGTGCGTTAGAACACTTCCATCATCATCATCATCATCATGAATAAATCTTTGGCTAAAGAGGCATCTGATAAACCAGAAGTACGGGTGCATCTCAAAAAATTCAAATATCGTGGAAAAGTTCGTAATTTAATTTTAAAACGTGGAACTTTTTCTAGATTCATTGCACATAAAGTGAAATATTGCAAGCGTTTTAATCTTGATGATTAAGGCTTACAGCTCATGGAAAATCAAAAAAAAAAAAAAAAAAAAAAAAAAACATCTCAAAATATTTGAATAAACAATTAATAATACAGAAATGTCGACCTGAGAAGATCTCTAATCAGATAATTAACTCAAAACACCTGCAAAGGTTTCCTGAGTCTCTACTCTCTCAGTCTGGTTCAGTAACACACAACCACAATATTCATGGAAAGTTGACTGGAAGGGAAAAGTGTGGTAGGAAAAGGTGCACAAGCAACAGGGAAGACCGCAGCCTTGAGAGGATCGTCATGCAAAGCCGACTGGGGGAGCTTCATACGGAGTGGACTGAGGATAGAGTCGGCGCATCAAGACAACGTCAGAAGCGCCGTATCTGGGCTAAGGAAAAAAAAGAACTGGACCGTTGCTCAGTGGTCCAAAGTCCTTTATCCAGATGAAAGTAAATTTTGCATTTCATTTGGAAATCTAGGTCCCAGAGTCTGGAGGAAGAGTGGAGAGGCACAGAATCCAAGTTGCTTGAAGTCCAGTGTGAAGTTTCCACAGTCAGTGATGATTTGGGGTGCCATGTCATCTGCTGGTGTTGGTCCACTGTGTTTTCTCAAGTCAAGAGTCGATGCAGCGTCTACCAGGAGATTTTAGAGCACTTCATGCCTCCATCTGCTGACAAGCTTTATGGAGATGCTGATTTCCTTTTCCAGCAGGACTTGGCACCTGCCCACAGTGCCAAAACTACTAGTAACTGGTTTGCTGACCATGGTGTTACTGTGCTTGATTGACCAGCCGACTCTCCTGACCTGAATTTTGTCGAGAGGAAGATGAGAGACACCAGACCCGACGATACAGACGAGCCGAAGGCCGCTATCAAAGCGACCTGGACTTCCATAACACCTCAGCAGTGCCACAGGCTGATCGCCTCCATGCCACGCCCCATTGATGCAGTAATTCGTGCAAAAGGAGCCCCGACCGAGTATTGAGTGCATAAATGAACATACTTTTCAGAAGTTCGACATTTCTGTATTATAAATTCTTTATTCTAATAATTTGAGATACTGGATTTTTGATTTCCATGAGCTGTAAGCCGTAATCATCAACATTAAAACAAAAAAAGGCCTGAAATATTTCACTTTGTGTGTAATGAATCTAGAATATATGAAAGTTCCACTTTTTGAATTAAATTACGGAAAAAAATGAACTTTTTCAACGATATTCAAACTTTTTAAATGCACCTGTATACACAATAACACAGTTACTGACTGGCTGATATTTATTTCGATCATTAATCGCAAACACTCGTGTTGCACAGTTTTAAATAATATTTCCATGAACACTAGTTCAGATTTTCAAGCACACACACACACTTTACTACATCGGGTTTTTGATTGGTTGAGTCATTAAAACATTAATACGCAATTACAGATAGCTTTAATTAATTTCGACAGTGGCGGGCGGACTTAATTAGACCAGAGCTGCAAAACGTTATTTAAAACTCAAGCATTTCTCACTCATGGTCTCTTTCCATTTTTTTTCATTTTTTTTTTTTTAACTGTCTAGCTGTCTGTCACTCTGTCTAACTGAGTAATTGAAGTCAGGAGAATTCCCAGGCCAATTAAAAACCCATTTACTCCTCTATTTGTCCTTGTGGTTCTCAAGTGACTAAAACGAAAGAGAGAGACGGATCGTGAGAGACGGACAAGGAGAAGAAACCTGAGCTACACTTGATTCCAAGAAACTCACCACTAATACCAACACTGATGTCACATGGTGAAAGCCTTTTAAATGGGGGGGGGGGGGGGGGAATGGGTGGTGATCTAACCACAGCTTTACATGGAATGTGTCATAAGAAGTCAGATTAAATGTAAACCATGAGTATTTCTGTACCGATTTTCCTACACAGGGTCACGGGGAGCCTGGAGCCTATCCTGGGGACACGGAGCACGAGGCAGGGGACACCCTGGATGGGGTGCCAACCAACGCAGGGCACAATCACACACACACATTCACACACTACGGGCAATTTGGAAATACCAAATCAGCCTACAACGGGTGTCTTTAGACTGAGGGAGGAAACCGGAGAACCCGGAGGAAACCCCTGAAACACAGGGAGAACGTGCAAACTCCGCACACACAGGGTGGTGCCGAGAATTGAACCACCAACCCTGGAAGTGTGAGGCAAACGTGTTAACCAAAGAGCAGCAGTTAACTAAATAGTCAGTATTTGATGTGACCCCCCAAAATGCACCAGTGGTCTCGGGTACACTTTGTGCAGTTTTATAAAGACAGTGGCTGGTAAGTTTTTTTTCTAAGCATCTTGGAGAATCTGCTGCAGTTCTTCTGGAGACTTTACCACATTTGTTTCTGTTTCTGCAGGTAAGACCTGACCGCCTGGTAAAAGATGAATCATGTCGCATCTTGGTCTCATCTGACTACCGAAGCCATGGTCCACAAAGACCTTACAAGGCATGTAACGGATCTCAATGTTTCGACGTTGATATCGATCTGGAAACAATTTCCAAAACGTTAGATGCACCATGGAACAAGTGGATAAAATGGAGCACCACAGTGACACTTCCAAGAACAGGACTTCCGTCCAAAACTGATGATGGGACAAGAAGAAAACCTTATCATCAGAGAGGCTGGCAAGAGACCTACAGCAACATTAAAAGAGCTGCAGGAATATCTGGCATGTACTGGTCACTCTCTGCATGTGACCTCTCACATTCTTCACAAGTTTGGGCTATGTGGTAGGGTGGCTATACTGAAGCCCATTCTTAAAAAGAAAAAAAAGAGAAAAAAAGAAAAAGATCCAAACCCACCTAAATCACCCCCAAACCATGTGGGGAAATAAGACAAAAGGTAGCCCAACTTTTTGGGCATAAATCTAAACGATATGTTATGGAGCAAAAACAAGACAGAATTTCTCTCAAAGATCACCATACCTACAGTAAAGCATGATGGTGGCAGCATCATCAGCTGGGACTGGGGCTCTTGTCAAGATTGAGGAGATCATTGATGGCTCCAAATACCAAACTATTTTGACAGGAAAAAAAAAAAAAAAAAAAACCCTGAAGGCTTCTGTTAGACAGCTGAGAGAGAAATAAATAAACGTTCACTTCAGTAGATGATGGTCAATATTTTGGTTTGGAATGGCCCAGTCAGCGGTCATGTCCCTTACAATTGGATAGATCTGGACAAACAATGGGGCTTTAAGAATTAGTTTAAGTATTTGGGGGAGGTATTAGTTAAGGAGTGGGCATATTTATGCAACCAGGTTATTTTCTTTTCCCTAAAAGTTTCTATGTGTTTTTCCACTTTAGGTTTCTTGGGTGTTCCAGCACATTGTTTGTTTGTTTGATGCCATGCCAGCTGTTCCAGCACATGGTAGAAAAATACCTGACATGGGTTCATGATTTTACCTGCAATTTTAACAGGAATGTGTAGACTTTTATATCCACTGTAATGAATGAATGAATAAATAAATAAATAAATAAAGCAATAACATAAACGAACTACATACCATATTGGACTAACAATATCGGTTAACAAAGAAAAAAAAAAAAACCCCGCAAAGCTATACAGAAGCACTGAGGGATTAAAAGTGAGCTTCCTACTCAAAACTGATCTAAATGTGTGGCTTAATGTGGGCAAAGAAGAGATCAATATTCCACCTAAGCAACTTTGGCTGAGATTTTAAGTGCCTCAGGGAGACAGCCTTCAGACAGAATGCATAAACCTGACTAACAAAACACAGAGTCCCATTAGGAAACACAAACACACACTGAGGATCATAAGCATAATACCCATGACCCTGAGTTCTGAGGCTAACTGTACGGTCTGCATAGCTCAGTCACACGTTTTGTGAAATGCGTAAAAAAAAAAATAAATGAAAAAGTAAAAATCGATCAGCAGCTTTCTTTCACACGTCACGATACAGTTTCTGTTCCAGCCAGTCATCATCTCTCGACTTGATTACTGCAAATCCCTGCTTGACGGCCTGCATGCTTTCACTATTAAAACACTGATGATGATGATGATGATGATGATGATGATGATGATGATCCGAAACATGGAGGCGTCTGCTCTTTAGTCGACCAAATATTATCCTGCATATTAATCTTTATAAATCAACATGTGAACTTAAATGGCATCCTAGATGAGTTGACCTTTTATTTTAGTTCGAGCTTCTTGTCTATTTCGCACGCACTTAATCGACGGTTTCCTACATCACCCACAATGCCATTCTATCTTCCGATAGTGGTGCGGTTGGATTTCCAGCTTCCAACCTAGAGTGCGATGCAGCGGCGCTTTAGTGTTTTAGTCTGTCCGGCTCTCGTCTCCTCATCTGTGCACACTGCTGAAAGATATTAGCTACCAAAGCTTTAACATTCATGCTAATACCACCGTCAACGCCATCACGCTCGTCATCTCGTACACCTGCAACCTGTCCGTACAACGATCTCGTGGAGTTTTTTTTTTTTGTGATTGTTGTCGGCCAAACACAGCGATGTCTGTTGTTAAATCAGACCTTTTAGCTGCACTCGTATTCGACGCACGTGAATCGGAGAGAGGGCTTTGGCTGAACGCGTGTTGTGATGACGTCACATGACGTGTCTTGGCCCGAGTCTGAGGAAAATCTGTAGTCATTTTGAAGAACTGCCTCCAAACACTGAGGAGTTCGCTTGATTTTGCGTCAATTTCTGCGATCGAAAGATCCTAAATCCTGGAGGGACTGTCTAACTAGCCTCGCCTCGCCTCGCCACATTCTGGGACTTTGAGTCCAGCTTTAGCTCCAACGTCTCCACTACGTCCATGTTGGATTCCTCATTAATGTGACCTTGAACGTCGCTGGAAACGGTGAGCGAGATATACTCTTCACCGTTCGAAGACAAAACAGCAAATCAGACAAACAAAACAGCAAATCAGACCGTTATCCTTTATGTCGGAGATGGTTGAGATTTTTTTTCTTTCATTAACCTCCACTGTAACTGCACCAGCAATAATAATGTCCTCCTGCCACCTCTACCATGGTAGAGGTGGTGCATTCTCACAGGAATAATGAAAACACAGCACCAGCCAACAAATTAGCGCCAGAACCACTGCACGTCATAAATATTTTAACATGAACACGATTCAGGGTGGAGTTTTCCTTTAATCAGCCATTGCACTCATTTCTGAGTCAGTTGCTGTAATTCAGACTCCGACTGTACATGCCTCACTTTTATCTCCATTTGAGCAAAGCTGCTTTCACAAGGATGTGGTGGCATCCGTCAGAAAACACACTGATATTCCTTTCTAGGGATGCATGTCGTGGGCGGAGATTAAGGTTTTCTTTCCCCCGTAACCAGGAAACTCACTGAAACATGAATGATGCTCATAAATGATTGCTGGAGGTTGTTCTTCTTCACAGAGGTTTTCCTGTTTACTCAGTACGAGAACTGAAAACCGAGCACGCTGGAAAGAAACCGAACGATCCAGAAATAAAAAGACGCTTTCTCTCTCTAACCCAGTGGTCCGCACTACATAGTGCACCGAACCCCAGATCTTCTCCTATTGGCTGATTCATGGTTATGTAAAAGTACGTCGTATAAAATCCTCACCTCTGGTGAACTTCTTAACCCGGGCCACAGAGTGTACTCATCACACACTGCCATGTTTCGATGGACGCCGTCCAGTGGCAAGAGGTGCGTTTTTAATAAACGTTCTTGTGAAAGCAGCCTGCCAAATAAATAAATGTAAATGCAAAAATAAATGTTTGTGTGTGTGTGTGTGTGTGTGTGTATGAAGAATGGGGAAGATGTTTGTCTGAAACAAGGCATCCATCCTTGCTTTTCATGGAAAGAACCGTCCTAAAAACACGGCGTCCTCCAGCACTTCCAAATAAAGTCAAGGACGACACAGAGACACGTTAGTCGTCTCCAAACAAGGACGCTACCTTGAAGGGCAGCTTTGCTTAAAAGTTGAAACAAACACAACGTGCGTTTATTGGTACGCCAACCCTTTCATAAATAACAGACTGGTAGTGTATGACTAATATTACAAATAAAATCAAAGTGCCCATTTTAGCCTTCATAAATCTCTGGCTTTGGACTTTGGGGATTATGTAAAAAAATAATAATAAATAAAAATTTAAAAAAAGTAAAAGATAATGATGTCTTCCTGGGGGGTAAAAAAATAATAAACAATTTTCAGAATAAGTGCTCTTGTACAATCACTTTTCGACTTTCATAGCCTTGTGACTGTAATTACTGGCGCAGGAGGAGTCCGTTCTTAGTGTGCGATGCCTGGTGAGTACTGGCCCTGTTCTTGCTTGAAATCACTCTCAATGAATTAATAACTACCTTTCATTAAACATTTACTATTATAATTTAACTGACGTCTGTCCGAGATCCCTCAATCAACATCACCTGTACCTAATTCAACATCCATTATACTTCATTTAACATCCATCATGTAACATTAAATACCCGTTCCACTCACTTAACATTTGTTATATTGTATGTACCATTCAACACCCATTATACTTCTTTTAACAACCATTACACTCATTTACCGTCTATTACACTTCATTCAAATTTCATTAAATCCCCTCTACAGCATCTGCTATACCTCATTCAACACTGATTACACCTCATTCGAAAACCGTTACACTAAGTTCAACATTCATTAAATATCATCCGGCGGCCGTTATACCTCATCCGGCGGCCGTTATACCTCATCGCTCCTCCGTTACACCTCATCCCGGCCGGCCGTTACACCTCATCCCGGCCGGCCGTTACACCTCATCCCGGCCGGCCGTTACACCTCATCCCGGCCGGCCGTTACACCTCATCCCGGCCGCCCGTTACACCTCATCCCGGCGCCCGTTACACCTCATCCCGGCGCCCGTCACACCTCATCGCTCCTCCGTTACACCTCATCGCCCCTCCGTTACACCTCATCGCCCCTCCGTTACACCTCATCGCCCCTCCGTTACACCTCATCGCCCCTCCGTTATACCTCATCGCCCCTCCGTTATACCTCATCGCCCCTCCGTTACACCTCATCGCCCCTCCGTTACACCTCATCGCCCCTCCGTTATACCTCATCCCGCATCTATTATACCTCATTCCAAATCTATTATACCTCTTTTGACATCTAACACATGTAAACATCCTCAACATCCATTTTCTTCAGTCTTTGATGCTGCAAAGGGAATCACCTTTGCAAATGTAAAAACACCTAAAAAGCAGATTTGTTTCAAATCCTCCTGTTATGCTAATCCAGGAAGTAAATGAATCTTCAGTAACTTCATTATCCTTGAAAAACTGAAAAAAAGCACCCAGGATGCCATGTCTGATCAGGTACATTGTTTAAGATAATAGGAATGATTCTGTGAGACAGGTTGATTTGTGAAGGACTGTGTGAGGTTGTCGTACCTTTGCTGAAGTCTTTAGGGTCGAGAGAGAGGCTGTAGCCGGGCAGTGTCTCCAGCAGTAATCTGTAACAAGCCTTCCAGCCTGGCTCGGAGATGGTAGGAGCCACGCACTGCATGGCCGCTACACGCTTAAAGAACGCAGACTTTCGGTGGAACCCAATCAGTTCGTACAGCTCAGACAGGACACTGTAGCGCTGGATCTTCTCTTCTTCTGAAAGCTAAAAAGAGAACACACACATTTTATATATATATATATATATATATATACACACACACACATACACATTATATATACACACACACACATACACATTATATATACACACACACATACACATTATATATACACACACACATACACATTATATATATATATATATATATATATATATATATATATATATATATATATATATATATATATATATATATATATATACACACACACACACACACATATATACACATATATATAAACTGCTATTTAACAAAAGACATGTATTTATTGTTATGGTAAAGTGTTCTGTAATGAGCAATGGAAGGAGTCTCCAGTGTTAGCGCTTTTTCTTTTTTGTTTCTTTTTAGACAAGTCACAGGGTTAACTGCACCTATTTTTAGGCAAAAAGCACACTGACGCATCACAGCGGCTACAGATTAATTAACTAGAGAGCCGCTTTTGACAGCACCACCATTTATCGTAGACGGAGACGGAGGATTTTTGCGGCTTGTGAAAGAACACGAAATTCGACTTCTCTCCGTGACCACGCATAAAATACCGTGCTGATTCAGATAGTGTGTTAGTGTCCGAGATACCTCGTAGCGTGTGTGTGTGTGTGTGTGTGTGTGTGTGTTACCTGGCCCAGGTTGATGTAGACTGCGTTCTGCAGGAACTCCGATGCCTCCATGGCTCTCTTTTGAATGGTCAGAACTCGCACTGCTTTCACACACGCCTCCAACTCAATCACCCCAGCGTTCTTATACTGAAAAATAATAATAATAATAATAATAATAATAATAATAACGAAAGCGAGAAAGAGAGACAAAGAGAAATCTTCTGTGTGTATTCTGTAAAACAATTTCCTCTTATTGATCTAAGACTTGACTTTCCAACCTTAATCCTACAGAGGAGATCATTATAAAGTATTAATACCAGCAGGAGCCAGGAGCGGTGCCAGCAGAGCTGCATTTAGCGCAGCTGGATCATAGAGACTGAACTCATTATTAAGGATAAGTTTAAGAAGGAGCTCGTTACTAATTAACTGTGTAAGTACTTCCAGGTCTCAGGAAGCGCAAGTCTAGACGTGTGACGATTCGGACGCACAGGTTGCGCTCCATTACGTGTAACCCTCGCATCTTCAGTACGTAAACGCCGAACGAGAACTGGTTAGTAGACTGCATTTAGGATGACGAGAACATCGTGTATATTTAAATTCTTGACGTTTTAAGCGCTTTCTGTCAAAGCTCTGGAAGTGGATGGAACATTCTGGTCCCAACATCTCCACAAGCTCACCAGTTTCTCAGGCGGAACCTGAAACACACACACACACACACACACACACACACACACACTCGAGTCCAACTCGGCATCACGGTGTTCACGTGTGAGCGCACACTGCCCCCTGCTGGACACCATCAGAAACGTTGACAGGGCAGAAACCACTGGGGTGTAAGGATCTGACGATTTTAAGAATTTAAAGGGCGACAATTCACCGAAATTCATTTGGAAACTGATGTGTAAATAATTTAACAGGAGGGCAAGACAATTGGTCAGTATCTCCTAAATAAAACAGAGTTAAATAGTCCTTTTCTACACAGTCATCGTCGTTCGAGAATTTACGGTAAGATTACTCTAGATTATGAACGGATATCGGTCACATAAGGATCGGAGGATACTATATCGTATGGTTTCGTGGCAGATCCAGTGGTGCCGTCTAATATTGAAATCGTGGAAGCATGGGAGTTAAACCCGTGGAATTCTGGGGTGTTGAATTTTTTTTTTTTTTTGTACAGATTTTTTTTCTTCGAATTCCTGCTGTGCTCCGTGTATATTCGGTCAGACTGAGACACATTTTAATAAGGAGCCTAATATCTGAATAACTTGATTATGTTCTTTGCAAATAAATCTGTATTAAAGGGTTAAAGTGGTTTCGGGTTGGATAACAAAAATGTTAATGTCCAGTCCACTTCATGGAGGTGGAAAGTGTTGGAGAACGTACGGATGATACGGAGATACTCTCAGGAAAGCGATTGTTACTGGACGTACAGTAATCGATCACGACTCTACAGAATATCATCATCATCCGGTCCTAATGCTATCCAAATACACCCATCAGCCATAACATTAAAACCACCTGCCTAATACTGTGTAGGTCCCCATTGTGCCACCAAAACAGCTCTGACCCTTCGAGCCCAGGACTCCACAAGACCTCTGAAGGTGTGCTGTGTTGTCTGGCACCGAGACGTTAGAAGCAGATCCTTTAAGTCCTGTACGTTGCGAGGTGGGTCCTCCATGGATCGGACCCGTTTGTCCAGGACATCCTACAGATGCGAGATCGGATTGAGATCTGGGGAATTTGGAGGCCGAGTCAACACCTTGAACTATTTGTCATGTTCCTCAAACCGTTCCTGAACTTTTTTTTTTTTTTTTTTCTCCCCACAGTAACATCCACATGAATGCCAGGACCCAAGGTTTCCCAACAGAACACTGCCCAGAGCATCACGCTGCCTCCACCGGCTTGCCTTCTTAGATCACTCATTTGGTTCCTGAACTACTCCTCTGACCAATTCGATTCAATGGACTCAACAGTATACAGGTGTTGAATAGTAAATGCTCCGAGTGTGTTTACAGGATGTTCCGACTGTGATTAAGAGTCCTGAGATGAACAACGGGACAGTGTTTATGATTACAGCAGCAGCTCTTGGGTACAGATCTACAATATCCAGGTGAGGCTTGGGCATAAACGGGGGTGGGGGGGGGGGGGGGGGGTTGGGCTGGGTTGTGTTTAGAACTGGCATGTTTGTGGGGGCGGCTGCGGCTCAGGTGGTAGAGCGGGTTGTGCACTAATCGTAGGGATGGCGGTTTGATTCCCGGCCCACGTGACTCCATGTCTCCGAAGTGTCCTTGGGTAAGACACTGAACCCCAAGTTGCTCCCGATGGCAGACGAGTGCCTTGCATGGTATCTCTGCTGCCATCGGTGTGTGCATGAGTGTGTGTGTGTGAATGGGTGAGTGAGACACAGCGTAAAGCACTTTGTGAACCGCGAAGGTTAAAAGGCGCTATATAAGTGCAGGCCATTGAGATTGCCAGACCGAGATTTACCATTGAGTTTTTGATCAAAGCAATTAACCAAGAGGAAAATTAGCAAGAGGTATCACCCTGAACAATAAACCTGCATCAGATACCAAGACGACAGCGGTACAGTAAATCCAGTCTTCAATCCAGATAACGACTCACAGCAGTAAATGATAAATAAATGTTATTAAACTCCGAGAGAGAGAGAGAGAGAGAGAGAGAGAGAGAGAGAGAGAGAGAGAGAGAGAGAGAGAGATATGAGAGTGTGTTTAGTGAGCACCAGAGTAATGAAGAGAAACTGGCTTTCAGTAGTCTGTTAGTCTTCATCAGCGTTTGTGTCTGCACTGCTTTACCTTGCCGTAATAAGAGATGGCCTCCTTGTACTTCTCGATGATGTCCTCTGGACTCAGACAGTTCTTGGCTCGGCCAATCTCGCTGCTGGTGTCAGCGCTGATGCTGCTGCTGGAGGTCAGAGCACCTGAAGGACCACACACACACACACAGAGTGAGGGACGAGGAGAAGAGACGAGAAATGAGAACGTGCAATTACAAGACATGAAGAAGAGAAACGAGACAGTGACAGATGTGACAAGAAAAACAGGAGGACACAGTAGCGGTTAGAGAAGAACAGACAGACAAGACCAGATGTGAAGATTTTTATTTTTATTTTTTTTAAATGAGTTGAAACAGACAGGAGATCTAGAAAAGAACAGGACAGAAAAGGGACAAGACAAGAAGAAAAAGTGGAAAGTCACTGAGACGTGAAGAAAGAAGACGAGATAAAATGAGAAGATAAGAAGAAAAGAGAATAAAAAGAGACGAGACGAGAAAAATATGAAGAAAAGAGGAAAGCTGAGAATAAGAGAAGAGGTGGGGAGAAATGAGAAAATATGAAGAGACAAAAAAAAAGGGGGGGGGGGACAAGACGAGATGAAATGAGAAGATCAGAAAAGAGACAAGCATAGGAACACTGACATGCTTATAACACATCAATAACAGTGATTATTAATATTACACAATTCCACAACACCGTTACTCTGACACGGTGTGTGTGTGTTAGAGCTGGAACACACAGACGTGCACAGAGACACTTGTGTGTGTGTGCGCGCGTGTGTGTGTGTGTGTGTGAGGAAACAGCTGTGAAATTAGATTCATTCAATATAACTAAAGAAGCTTAACTCCGTACAAATGAAAATCGATAAGTGTTGCTCATACGAAACACTTTAGACGAAAATAATCCAAGAAGGGGTGGTGTGATGCGGCACGACGCGCAACGGAGTGCCACTGTTTATATTTATATTTATATCATTCACGTTGCCACCAGTGTGACCTGCCAAAGAATATTCTCCATTACAGGTCGACCGATCGATCAGCAGCAATAAACGCTTGCTGGAACCGTCGGTTAACCGGCAAAAAATCCACAGCGACAGTTTTTCCCCCGGTTGCGTCCGTTGCAGGAGCGGCTGAGAAGGGTCTACTGTCGTTATACGGTACGAGAGCGGCGTCTAGAGGCCCGACCAATTTCGGTGTGTTATTTGAAGTGTTTTTTTTCCCCCCTTCATTTTGGATGTCTCTATTTTTATTTGTCGTGTTACTTTTTGGTTCATTTTGGATGCATATCTTTTATTTACTTTAATATTTATTAACATTTATATATTTATTTCATTTTTTTTTTTAAAAAGTACAGTACATTTTCATGGTACAGACAGTACTGTTTATTTTTGTAATAAAGTTCAGCAATATTTTACTTTGAGTGTTATGTTTTCATTCAGTATCAGGTACCGCCCAACTTGGTTATCGGCCGACCTCCAATCTCCATATAAATAGTCACAGGTGTGTTTTTCCACACAATTAGATTATTAATTGCATTTCCCCCCCAAATCATTCATTCATTCACACAGATATATGACAAAATGTGTGATAATACGAGACCATTTTAGGAAGTGATTTAGAAAGCTACATCTTTCGATAAGGTTTCTTAACTGCGCTGCTTTTGACGTCAATTTCCTCTGATTTAACAGAAAGTCAGCACGTTAAACAGGATTTTTCTGACACTTTAATCACGTTTTTGTTCTACAAGACAGTTCCATCTTGCATTGAAGCAGTCATACGTACGTGTGCATCAATGCCCTCCACGTCATTTGTTCTGACTCGAGACTCTTTACTCAATAAGGGCGCCATTTATTAACATTTCATTAAATCCTCATCACTCTGCTTGCATTTCCTCTTCACACCAAAGCTTTTTGACAGCTCTGTGGTTGACCAATTTCATGCAATTTGTGCTTCATGCGGAGCATTTCGCGGTGTCCCTGGTGCAGTTTGAGCTACCGGGCGTTAATTTCACATAAATATGGCTTCTCCCCCCCCCAGCACTCATCTTCGGCTCACTCGTTAGAAGCTTAGACCCTTATTTCTGTAAATATGCTTCGTGAGAATGGCGTACTATTACATTAAACAGAATCTGAATTGAAATGGGGCTGATGAATATTCGCCTCTGCTTCAGATTAAGAGCGACACTTGTGTAAGCCGTGCACAATATACTGTGTATATTAAATAAATAAACAAACAAACAAACAAACAAACATAATTGGTCATTAATGTGGTCGTGTAGAGTATAGAGTGAATGCATAAGCAAAATGATCTGAATATTTCACACAGCAAAACACACACCGTATTTTCTGGACTAGGAGTCACACTGCAACATAAAAAAAAACTACATCTATATAAATTGTCTGTATTTATGAGCATTATGGCTAATATCTATCTATATCTATCTATATAAAAAGACAACGCTTCTATAACAGTTTAACAAGCTCATGTTTGTTTATTCGTGTGGTGAATAGTCTGGAAAATATGGTGCTTAATAGAAATAGACATAGATTTGTATATACAGTACACATGCACTCTCGTAAAGACAGGAAGTGTAGAGGACTAGGACTAGGACTAGGACAGGCTCATGCAGCGGTGTACGGCGGAGTTTCAGAGCTTCAGCATGCAGCACAGAGCAGAACTGTACTGTACCTGGGTCAATGAGAACCTCCTGAGCTCCTGAACACACACACACACACACACACAGAGAGAGAGACAGACACACACGGATAGAAACAGACAGACAGTCTGGTTGGGTTAGTTCTGCGCGGCACGTTTCAGCACTGCTGCACGAACGTAAGCTGAACGGTGAGAAACGCGTGAACATCAACGTTCTGACGGATTAATAAACATACGGTCCGTCCGAATTTTTTTTAGATCGGTATTCGGATACTGTGACGAGATAAATCTCGTGTTTTTTTGGGGTTTTTTTGCACTCGTACACTAAACACGCCAGATCAGATCCATTTGAATACGTCTGTTCCTTTAAAATCTTCAAACCGTACAGTGAGGGTGGAAGGGAAGCAGGTCAAAACCTTACAACCCCAATTTGTTGCCGTTTACTAGATGATAACAAGAACTCAACGCAGCAGTGCTGAAACCTGCAGGGCCAGACCGTCATTAAAAAAAAAAAACGTTAGCGGTGTTAGAACGTTATCAGGAGACGTGCAAGCGGTCAGTGTGCTTCATTACCGTGCCGCTATTTTAAACACCAACGATCGAGGGTGTAGTACTTTCATCCTTTCATTTCCTCTGTGCGCACTCCAAGAAAATAAATAAATAAATAAAGCATCATCTCGCATGAATTTGCTTCAAATTTATTCCAATTACTCGTACAGTACTGCGCAAATAGTTTTAGTCACATGCAAAGAAATGCCGTAGGGCAGAGATGCCTTAAAAATAATGAGATTAAATGTTTCTACATTCAAATAAATAAAAACAGTAGTCTCCGGTACAATTAGTGTAGTTTAATAAGGAAATGAGCTGGGGAGTTTTATTGAGCATCTTACAGAACCAGACACAGTTCTTCTGGACACTTTGACTTTCGCACTCGCTTCTTATTTCTGCAGCGAAACCCAGCAGCCTTCATTGTGTTTACTGTCTGAAAAGTGTCTCTTACGTAATATGGTAAATGGTCTGCACTTACATAGCGCCTTTTAACCTTCACGCACACATACGTACATTTCATTCTGTGCTAGAAAACTAATGTTTGGGAATCTGAAATGTTTTTTTTTTTTTTTTTTTTGTACTGACCTGATCATGTAGAAGTCATAAAATTAAAAAAAAAAATTTTTAAAAAACCTATAAAGTCTGTATTAAATAAAATAGGGTGCCTAAAACTTTTGCACAGTACTGTACATTCAGAAACACTTACAGATTTCGGCAAATGAAACTTGTTACGACGCCATAAAACAACACACTCGTTGGTCGGAAAAACTGCAGAGAAACCCCGCCCACAAAAGACGCCATATTGATACAGAGGATATTGCACATGTATATATACACGACTAGAACTCTAGCATATGTACATACACACAGATCTATTTTATTGTTTCTATTATTTCTATTGTATATCAACAATAGAAACAATAGGGGGAAAATCAATAAAGATGCATCTTATCTTATCTTATCAACACCGGGCAGGAAGAAAACAAAACCGAACCCCTAAACCGAGGTAGCGAAATTTCTAACAAGGAAACCGCACGTTCTAGCTAGCAGAGAGAATTAAACATTTACATTTTATCTCCTGTAATGAAACAATGGTGATTCAAAAATGTTCATCCAGCTAGGATTTCGCATATCAGGTCACGAACAGAGTAACTGAATAACTAAGGGATTGACTGAATGTATCGTTCACAATAGGAGTAGTTTTATTCTTTGTCAAAATTGCAATCTTAAACCGATCAGCCATAACATTAAAACCACCTGCCTAATATTGTGTGGGTCCCCCTTGTGACGCCAGAACACCTCTGACCCTTCGAGCCCTGGACTCCACAAGACCTCTGAAGGTGTGCTGTGGTGTCTGGCACCGAGACGTTAGCAGCAGATCCTTTACGTCCTGCAAGTTGTGAAGTGGGGCCTCCATGGATCGGACTCGTTTGTCCAGCACATCCTACAGATGCGAGATCGGATTGAGATCTGGGGAATTTGGAGGCCGAGTCAACACCTTTGACTAGCTCATGTTCCTCAAACCGTTCCTGAACAAGTTTTGCAGTGTGGCAGGGAACATTATCCTGCTGAAAGATGTCTGCTATTAGGGAATACCGTCGCCATGAAGAGGTGTACTTGTCAAGCAGGTGATACGTGTTAAAGTAACATCCACATGAATGCCAGAACCCAAGGTTTCCCCCAGGAGAACATCGCTCAGGGCATCACATTGCCTCTGCCAACTTGCCTTCTTCCCATAGTGCATCCTGGTGCCATCACTTCCCCAGGTAAGCGACGCACACATGCACCCGGTCGTCCACATGACACAAAAGAAAACTGATTCATCAGACCAGGCCACCTTCTTCCATTGCTCCATGGTCCAGTTCTGATGCTCACGTGCCCATTGTAGGTGCTTTCGGTGGTGGACAGGGGGTCAGCATGGGCTCTCTGACAGGTCTGCCGCTACGCAGCTCCATACGCATCGAGCTGTGATGCTCTGTGTGTTCTGACTCCTTTCTATCAGAGCCAGCATGAACTTTATCAGCAATTTGTGCTACAGTATCTGTGGGATCGGAAATTATTCACGTCACCTCTCAGATGTTTTAATGTTATGGCTGGTCGGTGTATATTTAAAAGCACTTCGAAACAATCTACATGAATACATTATCGGGTCACGTTCCGCCCTGCGCTTTTACAGACCAGTGAAGCTACAGCACCGCCCTCTCGTTTTCTATCGGCTCACAAGATCACGGTTCACGAATTCGCATCACCTAGTTATGAAAGTGGGAAGCAAAAGTAACCATTACCAGAAGCAAATACACATCCTTAATGTCCCACACCCTTTCCCCTTTGGTGAATTAGCTTTTCTGCTGGGTGGATTTTATTCCCTTTTGCCTGGACCACTGATTTAGCTGGGGAAGCTGTTAACTAGCTCACGAGTTTGTCAGACACAGAGAAATTAAATTAGAAACTACTTAAGAGCTATCCGCCCGCTTCCACATATCGGAGCTTATAGACGGCCACGATTGGCTAGTTTCGCTGTGATTGACAGGGGAGAGAGAGAGTACGCCCCTTCCACCCAGTTCAGCTCTCTCGACTCACGGACACACATGGCTGCGGTATCGTCCGGATTCGAACCTGCGATAATTCTCATTAATGGGAGGTTTAATCTCTAGTTTTCTTGACCAATGAGAATGTAGAATGAGTAGTGACGGCCTACATGATGAAAATACAGCACATTGGCCATTAAAATACAGACATGTATTAGTTTATTAAATCCAGCCGAACACCAAACCCCTCAAACCTTTTTTTTTTTTTTTTTTTTTTTTTTTTTTTAAAAACTGTATTGTAAAGTCATGACCATCACACATTAGTAAAAAAAAAAAAAAAAAGCTGAAGAAAACAGATAAAGCCAGAAATGCAGCACCGAGTAGAAGCACCATGAGCAGCATCAGTCAGTCAGTGAGCTTTTTTTATGGTTAGAGAAGCATTATAGGCATTTTAATATGAATACATCAGAAACAGAATGGTTAAAAAAAAAAAAAAAAAAAAAAAAAAAAAAAACATCACAGGGTTTAAAGGTCAAAGGTTACGGATCATTTTAGGGAAAACGTAATCAGACCCAATATATAACAGTGTATTAACAGAAATGCTCACAGAGACGCTTAAGGAATTCAAGTGGCATTAAAATGAAACTTAAAAAAAAATTAAAAATTTAAGTAAGACACCTTATGCATAATACACCTAGTATTATTATTGTTGCAGATAACCGATAGTTCCAGCAATCGGTTATTAGCAAAAACCCACAGCAATAGTCTTTCCCGGTTGCGTCTGTGAAGGATCCGCCGTCATTATACAGTACGAGAGCGGCCTCTAGAGGCGAAATAAAAACCGTCACTGACTAATTTTGTTGTGTTATTTGAAGTGTTTTTTTTTTTTTTTTTTTTAAATTCACTTTGGATGTCTATTTTTTTATTTGTTATTTGGAGCGCTACTTTTTGATTCAGTTTGGATGTACATCTTTTATTTACTTTAATATTTATTAATAGTTAATACATGTTAAGATTTATATATTTATCTCATTTAAAAAAAAATTTTTAAAAAGTACAGTACATTTTCATGGTACAGTCAGTACTGTTTATTTTTGTAATTTGTAAGTTCAGCAATGCTTTACTTTGAGTGTTGCGTTTTCATTCGGTATCAGTTTTAAAAACGAATCGGTTGATTAAACGGGATATCGGCAGATACCGCCCAACTTAGTTATCGGTAGAATCTACTATCGGGCGACCTCTACTGTAAATGTAGTTTTAAAACAAATAAAACAAAAAAAAAAAATTTAAAAAGCAATTTAAACTTCATAGTATATTCCAGATATAAAAGTGCTCCATGTAATCCATGCAGATTATATGATCTGAAGTCGATGTTTACTTTAGTTAGTCTTCTTATGTGTAAATTAACATGCGCACACACACACACACACACACACACGAGTAGGATACGAACGTTTTTTTCCAAATTCACGGGATTTTCACCAATACCAAATGTCTTGTGTAAACGCTCGTACGAATGACTTCAGAATAAATCCGTTCGTGTCCAGCTTGATGAATGAGGCTCACTATACTAAACGAAGTCCTGTACAAATGTCTTAGAAACATGTGAAGAAAAGTCAGCGAGGCTAAGATGCTTTTAAAGATAATACAGCTTCTATAAAACAAAAAAGGAAATCTCTCTATCTATCAAGGAAATAAACTGGCAAGAGACTGAGATCATAATTAATAGATGCCTTTGTTCATTCATGCATCCGTACATGACTTTAACAAATGAGGGATGTGAGATTTGATCCCGAGTATCGTTTGAGTGATTAATATCTGTAACTATGACTGTTTTTAGAGTAATGTCCATTTTTGGTCCGATAAAGTGTCTCTAGAAGGCTAGCCTCGGCTTCAGAGGGTCCGATATGTTTTGGACACTTTTCTGGCCACAAGCTTCAGAATCTAAACTATTGCCACTGTTTTTAGACTTCTGTGAAAGAAAACAGCCTCTGAGGTGATGCACTGACCTGGCCGGTGTCTCTTCCCACCATCCGTTGCCGTGGAGACGACGGGTTTGCGTGCGCCGCCCTTTCCGGCCGTGCCTCCTGGGTAATGGATTATCACCGAGGCCGAGCAAAGACCCTCCAGGGCAGCTGAGAGAGAGAGAGAGAGAGACAGACACAGACAGCAAAAGAAAGAGGGAGAGAGACAGGCAGACCATGAGAGAGAGAGAGAGAGAGAGAGAGAGAGAGACACACATCAATGTTCATCATTTTGTTTCACTTTGTGAAAGTCCCGACTCGGCTCTGCTCTTACCCCCCAGCCATAGGAAGTCATTGACGGAGCGCAGCAGCTCGACGGCCATGTGGTAGTGGACCAGAGCGTCCTGTAACATCCCCGCCTGCAGACACAGGTCCCCCACGTGCTTCCTCATGCGGCCCTGACACCGCTTCTTATAGTGTCTTACAGGGAAAACAGGGGGGAGAAGAAGAAGAAGACCTTCTCTTAGACATACTTCCATTCATAACAAGCTTACAGTAAACACAATATACATTTACTCTTCAACAACAGGAACAGGAACAGTGTTTATCACAGACACAACAGCTCTGTAACTAGTGACTATAGAATAGTAACTTCTATAAACGTGTCTTTTGTCAAGGGAAGAAGCGGAGCGACGAGGATCAAGGGGCAAAAAAAAAAAAAAAAAAACAGCCACGGACTAAATCCCGGTCTCTGTCCGGCTTGGCAAAGGAACACACAAGGGGAAGAACGAAAAGATCAGAAGGACGGAGCAGGAGGAAAGAAAACACGGGAGGAGTGAGGCGGGGAGGAAGGTCACTCCGACTTCATCAGCTCACCTTTTCACACCCGACAACAAACTCACACCACAGTGCAGAAGAGAGCAAAGAAGAAAGAGGAATAAAAACAAAGCAACACCGAATAAATAGAAATAAAGACTTGAAACAAGGAGGGGGGAAAAAAACAAGCTCAATTTTCTACAGGAGGAGTATTTAACTATTTCTTGGAGAAAAAGACGTTTTCTTTGGAATATTTAACAGGTTCAGCTCACAATACACTTTACATCCGTACACACCGTTTCATCTACAAACACACACACAGTGTTGTAATAAACACACTGCAATAAAATAATCAATATAAAAATTATCATGAAATAATAAAGACCACTTTTCCTTTCCCGATACTGAAACTACACTTTTTTTTAAAGAAAAAACAAACAGTTTTCACACAAAAATCGCTTCCACTGTAAATATGATAAACATAATAAAGTATAAATATAATAAAGTATAAATATAATAAAGTCAATAAAATCCTAACAAAAGAAAGACGAGTCGAGACTATCTGTAAACGTCCCCAGTTCCAAAAATAATGTCTTTTTCCAAATCTAATCGGGATCAGATATCTGATGCGTTTTCTCTGAGATCTGATCCTCTGTTATCAGCTAATATAACTATAATTATAAAAAAATTGAAAAAAAAAAAATTTAATTAATTAAAGTTTATTATTTTAACTGTTGAAACTATCCATGTTCAGATTTCTTGTATATATATATATATAAAATATGTGTGTGTATACACACAAATATACGTACACATATATACACACACATATACACACACACACATATACACACACACACATATACACACACTATATATATAAAATATCACAAAAAATGCGAAACTGTGTGAAACTCTTCAGAGCTTCACAAGAAGGTGATGAAAAAGGAACAGACTCGGAAACATCTCCACACCATCACGCTTCATCTACCAAGCTCCATGATCCGGATAAATCTGAACATTATTGAGACGCGTTTGAGGAACCTCACCTGCTGTCCGTGTCCAACCCGACGAAGTCCTTCTTCTCGAACGGCACGCACAGGAGCGGGATCTTATCCCCGGATTTATCCGTAGCCCGATCCAGTCTTTTGGACTCCAGGACGATGAAGATGGACTGGATGAAATCCTCTACGGTCTTCTCCAGCTCGGGGCAGTTGTCGTATCCGGGGAAGAACGCCACGTCGGGTCGCTGGAGCTCGGCGGTGGCGTGTCCGCTCAGACCGAACGCCAGCAGGCGCGAGTCGTACAGCGCCGGTCCCAGTCTCTCCTTCATGGCACGGAATCTCTCGGACGTGAGCGCCCACTCGCTGCCCGCCGCCGGACACCAGGCCACGGCCACCAGCCCTACGACCCTGCGGTGCGACTGGAACTCGCCCCACTCTCCGTTCTCGGGGGCGTAGTGGTGGCGGTAGCGCACGGACAGCGAGCGCTGGTTGTCTCCCACGCTCACCTGGCACACGCTCGCCACGCGCTTGTACACGCAGAAGAAGTCGTCCTCGGGCACGGCGCCCAGCGGCTGCACCAGCACCAGCACCGTCTGGTGATCTTCAGCACACTGCAGGTAGTCCGGCACGCTCATGATGCCACACGGGGAAAGTCTGAGGAGTCAAAACAAGAACGGGTGCTAAAATTAAACAGTACGAAATCTTACCAGCTGTTCGTAAAGCATTTCAGAACGTTGGTTTGTTTTAAAAAACTATGACGATACTGGTGATCTGTCAGAAAATTGTATCGTGACATCATTTATCACGATATAGATATTATATCATCATATCGCCCAGCCATAACCTCAGAATCTTGTCTCGATCTTCCCTTACCTCATGTATTATTACATTCCTTAATCTTGGGTTTGAGAGATTATATATATATATATATATATATATATATATATATATATATATATATATATATATATATATATATATAAACTTTTAAAAAGCCAGAAAACCTTCCATGAAGTCTGAATGAATTAATGAATGAAATCTCAGGGCTGTGTCACAAATAGCCCCTAGCTCCCTTTATAAGTGCACTACACATATAAGGTAATAAATAACATCTTTCCACTTCACATTCACACTTCATCACCTCTACTACCTTTACAATCTTATTCCTATTACATAAACTTATTTTTAATTCGCTTTAATCCAATCTAAAAACCACAATAACGCTAGCAATACATAAACTGACATATTAGCGAGGGGCGAATCACAATCAACTCCACACTGCCTACCTAGGAGCACTCCATACAGTACAATACAACCTTCGCTACACCCTACACAGTGCACTACACCTCTGTTTGGGATTCAGCCCTAGTTACTACCGGTTAGTAACACAACGACCAAAACAAACGCGACGCTGTAAATAAACACTGACGACTCAATGCAGATAAACGCCAAACGCGACTCCGTAAATATTCCCTAAAGTCAAATTACACTGATATTCATTCAAATGTGGTGTAGTTTAGGAAAATATTTCACTTACCCGAAGAAGCGTCCCTTCCAAAAACAGTCTCGGCTTTTCTTCGGTGGTTTTCTGACAGGAGCTTGTTGCTATAGCGACACCGCCATCTTGTGTTTCGGAGCCGTGCTAGGTTCAGGGGCTATTTATAGTCGTTCCTAAATTGGCCACATTGTGCATGTTAATACATTAAATACTGACAATTAAACATTTAAACATTATTTAAATCTTCTGAAGCGTAATATTTACCTTACATTCATCTTTATAAGTCAGGTTTATGGGGCTGTTCTCTTCCATTTTGTTTCCCACTGTGACTGTTTCACTGCTTCCTTCTGACATATTACTGGGTCTCTTACACTGGAGGACACTGTGTGTTTTGCGATAAATAAATAAATAAATACATTTATAAATAAATAAATAACGGCCTTATTATATATAAAGGCCTTTACTGGCATGTAACTTTTACATTACATTTATATTATTATTGTTGTTGTTGTCGTTGTTGTTGTTGATGATGATGATGATGATGATGATGTTATTAAAATTTTTTAAAATATGTTATAGTTTTATTATTTTATTGTTGTCACTTTCCCATTTTACTATTTAAAGAAAGAAAGAAAGAAAGAAAGAAAGAAAGAAAGAAAGAAAGAAAGAAATGTCATTAATATTACGGGCATGTTACTTTCCCATCACCTTTTTATTATTTTTATTACTGCACTTTTACTTTTTTACACACTTTTTATTTTATATTTCTATATTTCATTGTCATTTTCTTTCTGCCACTGCTATTATTATTATTATTATTATTATTATTATTATTATTATTATTATTATTATTATTATTTGCCATTATTTTTGCCTATTTTTTAAAATAATTTGTACTGTTATTATTTATTGTTATTGTTTTTGTCGCTGCCTTTATTCTACTTATCGTTACATTTTAATATTTTTATATAAATAAATAAATAAATTGCCTTATTTTTACTGGCATTGTTTCATTACTGCATTACCTTTACCCTATTTTTGCACACACACACACACACACACACACACACACACACACACACACACACAAATATAATTTTTATATCTTATATTGTTTTTTTATATATTTTATATTATATTTATTGCACTGAATTTATTATTATTATTATTATTATTATTATTATTATTATTATTATTATTATTTGCCAATTCTTTTATTTTATATTGTTACTATTTTATTTTTGTCGCTGCTTTTATTTGTTGCATACATAAACAAACAACAAACAAATAAATAAGATCGCCGGACACTAGATGGCGCAAACGTGCACGACGCATTGCAGAAGAAGAAACGAAGAAGAAGGCGGAGTCACGTGACCCCCCTTCCCCCTTCGCACACTAACTTCCGGCTTGTGTTGTGTGGGTGAAGTGAAGCCATGTGGAAGAGCAGGCGGTCTGATTATAACACTGTAGTGTGTGTGAGAGTGTAAATGAGTGTGTAGGTGTGTGTTTACTCCTGTCCTGAGCTCTGTGTGTGTGTGTGTGTGTGTTTACTCCTGTCCTGAGCTGTGTGTGTGTGTGTGTGTGTGTTTACTCCTCTCCTGAGCTGTGTGTGTGTGTGTGTTTACTCCTCTCCTGAGCTGTGTGTGTGTGTGTGTGTGTTTACTCCTCTGCTGAGCTGTGTGTGTGTATGTGTGTGTTTACTCCTCTCCTGAGCTGTGTGTGTGTGTGTTTACTCCTCTCCTGAGCTGTGTGTGTGTGTGTGTGTGTTTACTCCTCTCCTGAGCTGTGTGTGTGTGTGTGTGTGTTTACTCCTCTCCTGAGCTGTGTGTGTGTGTGTGTGTTTACTCCTCTGCTGAGCTGTGTGTGTGTATGTGTGTGTTTACTCCTCTCCTGAGCTGTGTGTGTGTGTGTTTACTCCTCTCCTGAGCTGTGTGTGTGTGTGTGTGTGTTTACTCCTCTCCTGAGCTGTGTGTGTATGTGTGTGTTTACTCCTCTCCTGAGCTGTGTGTGTGTGTGTTTACTCCTCTCCTGAGCTGTGTGTGTGTGTGTGTGTGTGTGTTTACTCCTCTCCTGAGCTGTGTGTGTGTGTGTGTGTGTGTTTACTCCTCTCCTGAGCTGTGTGTGTGTGTGTGTGTGTGTTTACTCCTCTCCTGAGCTGTGTGTGTGTGTGTTTACTCCTCTCCTGAGCTGTGTGTGTGTGTGTGTTTACTCCTCTCCTGAGCTGTGTGTGTGTGTGTGTGTGTGTTTACTCCTCTCCTGAGCTGTGTGTGTGTGTGTGTGTGTGTTTATTCTTCTCCTGAGCTGTGTGTGTGTATAGAAATTTATGTGGTTTGATATTGAGATTAATTTAGAGATCTACACATTGAACATGTCGGCGCAGCTAGGCAGAGAGAGCCTGGATACCGGCTCCGGGGCAAATCTTCATTATCATCGTCATCCTCACCTTCGTCTACATTCTCCTCTTCGTCATCACCTTCCTCATCCTCGTCCTCGTCATCCTCCAAGTCTTCCTCCTCGTCATCCTCCAAGTCATCATCATCGTCATCTCCGTAAAGAGGGTTTGTGTAGAGACGGTTTGGGTTACGGTGTAGAGGATGAGGAAGAGGAGGACAGTGAGGAAGAGGAGGAGGAGGAGGATGATGATGAGGACATTTCAGGTGCACAGGACAACGACAAACCCAGAATCCTGCTGATGGGGCTCAGGCGCAGTGGCAAGTCCTCCATACAGAAGGTCTTCACTCTTCATTACTACATTTCACTCTGCACTTTCAGTACAGTCTTACAGTTAGGATTTTATAATCCGACATCAAGTCATTTCCTACTTGGGGAGGTTTTATTATTATTATTATTATTATTATTATTACTATTACTATTATTACTATTATTGTTACTACTACTATTATTATTATTATTATTATTACTATTGTTATTACTATAGTTATTATTATTACTATTATTATTATTACTATTATTATTACTACTACTACTATTATTATTATTATTACTACTATTATTATTATTACTATTATTATTATTATTACCATTATTATTATTATTATTATTATTACTATTACTATTATCATTATTACTATTATTATTATCATTACTATTATTATTATTATTATTATTGTTACTATTACTATTATTATTACTATTATTCTTATTACTATTACTATTATTATTATTATTGTTATTATTTTTTTTATTATTATTATTATTATTATTACTACTATTATTACTATTATTATTATTACTGCTATTATTATTATTACTATTATTATTATTTTTATTATTTTTATTATTATTATCATTACTATTATTATTATTATTATTATTACTATTATTACTATAATAATAATAATTATTATTATTATTATTATTACTATTATTATTATTAATATTGTTTGCTCTCTCTTTCGCTCTGTCTGTTTCTTTCGTTCTCTCTTTCTTTTGCTCTCTCTCTATCTTTCACTTTCTTTTGCTCTCTTTCTTTTGCTCTCTCTTTCTTTTGCTCTCTCTCTTTCACTCTTTTTGGCGTTCTCTCTTTCTTCTGCTCTCTCTTTCTTTCGCTCTTTTTTTGCTCTCTTTCTTTTGCTCTCTCTCTCTTTCACTCTTTTTTTGTTCTCTTTCTTTTGCTCTCTCTCTCTTTCACTCTTTTTTTGCTCTCTTTCTTTTGCTCTCTCTCTCTCTTTCACTCTTTTTTGTTCTCTTTCTTTTGCTCTCTCTCTCTTTCTTTTGCTCTCTCTCTCTTTCTCACTCTTTTTGCTCTCTCTTTCTTTTGCTCTCTCTCTCTCTCTTTCACTCTTTTTTTTGCTCTCTCTTTCTTTTGCTCTCTCTCTCTCTCTTTCACTCTTTTTTTGCTCTCTCTCTTTCTTTTGCTCTCTCTCTCTCTCTCTTTCACTCTTTTTTTTGCTCTCTCTCTTTCTTTTGCTCTCTTTTTCTTTGCTCTCTCTCTTTCACTCTTTTTGGCGCTCTCTCTTTCTTTCGCTCTCTTTCTTTCGCTCTTTTTTTGCTCTCTCTTTTGCTCTCTCTTTCTTTTGCTCTCTCTCTTTCACTCTTTTTTTGCTCTCTCTCTTTTGCTCTCTTTTTCTTTTGCTCTCTCTCTTTCACTCTTTTTGTCGCTCTCTTTCTTCTGCTCTCTCTTTCTTTCACTCTCTTTCTTTCGCACTTTTTTTGCTCTCGCTTTCTTTCGCTCTCTCTTTCTTTGCTCTCTTTCTTTCACTCTCGCTCTTTTTTTTGGTCTTTTTTGCTCCCTCTTTCGCTCTCTCTTTCTTTTGCTCTCTTTCTTTCACTCTCGCTCTTTCTTTTGGTCTTTTTTGCTCCCTCTTTCGCTCACTCTTTCTTTCGCTCTTTTTGCTCTCTTTTCTTTCGCTCCCTCTTTCTTTTGCTCTCGCTTTTTCGCTCCCTCTTATTCTTTCACTCTCTCATTGTTTTGCCCTTGGGGAGGTATTATTGTTGTTGTTGTTGTGGTTGTTGTTGTTGTTAATATTATTATAGTTACTATTAGTCTGAAGTGTGTGTGTGTGTGTGTGTGTGTGTGTGTGTGTGTGTGTGTGTGTGGAGTACAAAGTCCTGAGATGAAGTTCTCCTTATCAGCGTGAGGCTTAAGCGCTGTTTCAGTACACACACACACACACACACACACACACACACACACACACACACACACACACACTTCTCACTGCAGTGATTATAGTAATGTCTCCATGTGAGCTAGCAGTTAATGTTAATGTTAATGTTAATGTTAATGTTAATGTTAATGCTCAGTTAGCGAGTCTCTGATCCACAGACAGTTTTTCCAGACAGTCTGTGACTCGTCTGACTCTCCTGCTGTCTCAGGTGGTTTTCCACAAGATGTCCCCCAGCGAGACGCTGTTCCTGGAGAGCACCAATAAGATCCACAAAGACGACATCAGCAGCAGCTCCTTCGTTAATTTCCAGATCTGGGATTTCCCGGGGCAGGTGGACTTCTTCGACCCCACGTTTGATTACAAGATGATTTTCAGAGGCACTGGAGCACTCATCTTCGTCATCGATGCACAGGTGAGCTGTTCTCCTCTCTCTCTCTCTCTCTCTCTCTCTCTCTCTCTCTCTCTCTCTCTCTCTCTGTCTCACCCGCTTTCATTTCTCCTCCCTCACTCTCTCTCTCTCTCTCTCTCTCTCTCTCTCTCTCTCTCTCTCTCTCTGTCTCACCCGCTTTCATTTCTCCTCCCTCACTCTCTCTCTCTCTCTCTCTCTCTCTCTCTCTCTCTCTCTCTGTCTCACATGCTTTCATTTCTCCTCGCCTCTCTCTCTCTCTCTCTCTCTCTCTCTCTCTCTCTCTCTCTCTCTCTCTCTCACATGCTTTCATTTCTCCTCTCTCTCTCTCTCTCTCTCTCTCTCTCTCTCTCTCTCTCTCTCTCTCTCTCTCTCACATGCTTTCATTTCTCCTCGCTCTCTCTCTCTCTCTCTCTCTCTCTCTCTCTCTCTCTCTCTCTCTCTCACATGCTTTTATTTCTCCTCGCTCTCTCTCTCTCTCTCTCTCTCTCTCTCTCTCACATGCTTTCATTTCTCCTCACTCTCTCTCTCTCTCTCTCTCTCTCTCTCACATGCTTTCATTTCTCCTCTCTCTCTCTCTCTCTCTCTCTCTCTCTCTCTCTCTCTCTCTCTCTCTCTCTCACCCTTTCATTTCTCCTCCCTAAGCTCTCTCTCTCTCTCTCTCTCTCTCTCTCTCTCTCTCTCTCTCTCTCTCTCTCTCTCTCTCTCTCTCTCTCTCCCGCTTTCATTTCTCCTCCCTCACTTTCTCTCTCTCTCTCTCTCTCTCTCTCTCTCTCTCTCTCTCTCTCTCTCTCTCTCTCCTGCTTTCATTTCTCCTCCCTCGCTTTCTCTCTCTGTCTCTCTCTCTCTCTCTCTCTCCCTCTCTCTCTCTCTCTCCCCTGCTTTCATTTCTCCTCCCTCGCTGTCTCTCTCTCTTTTTTCTTTCACTCTTTCGCCCTCTCTCTTTCTTTCGCCCTCTCTTTTTCTTTCATTCTCTCTTTTTCTTTCACCCTCTCTCTTTCTTTCGCCCTCTCTCTTTCTTTCACCCTCTCTCTTTCTTTCGCCCTCTCTCTTTTCTTTCATTCTCTTTTTCTTTCATTCTCTCTTTTCTTTCACCCTCTCTCTTTCTTCAGCCTCTCTCTTTTCTTTCATTCTCTCTTTTCTTTCGCCCTCTCTCTTTCTTTCGCCCTCTCTCTTTCTTTCGCTCTCTCTTTCTTTCGCTCTCTCGCTTGTTTTTTTTTATCGCTTGTTTTTTCTTTGGGTTTTTTCCATCACTCATTTTTTCTTTCAGTTGCTTGTCGTTTGTTTCGCTCACTAGATCAGCTTTTCCTGCACTAGAGGTATTTTTTTTATTTTGCGATATCAGACTCAGAGAAATATCTGGTTTTGATAAAAGCAGTAGGGGAGGGGGTAGTGACTCCGCCCACTTTGCACAGAAATGAGCTATGGTGCAGTGTTTACATGGGATTAGATGAAATTGAAGCTGAACGCTCGTCTCCTCCTGCAGGACGACTACATGGAGGCTCTGGGAAGGCTGCACCTCACCGTGTCCCGCGCCTTCAAAGTCAACCCCAACATCAACTTCGAGGTGTTCGTGCACAAGGTGGACGGTCTTTCAGACGACCACAAGATCGACACGCAGAGAGACATCCACCAGAGAGCTAACGACGACCTGTTAGACGCCGGCCTCGACAAACTACACCTCAGGTGAACCTCGAGTCTCTGATAAAGAAAAACAGGAATGAGATTAAATACAAACAAAAGAAATCATCAAAATAGAGAGTGTTAAAACATCTTTAGCAGTTTTACTTTTTTTTTTTTTTTTTTTTTTTAAATTATATGCTGCAGTTCAGTTTAATTTATTGTTAAGTAATTGTTTAAGTACATACAAACATAAAATTTAAAAAGCAGTGCTTGGACCCCGATGATCGCTGCTTGCATTACTGGGAAACCTTATTCAAAACCTGGCTGAGATAAATACAGTCCCCTCTGAAACTGGTATTTACATCTAGACGTGTTGAACAACCTAAAACGTACAACTTTTTGTATCAGACCACCCAATTTTTAGGTGAGCAAAAGTATAGGAACAGATCAGTCTTGAAGTAAATGAAAGTAAAAAACACTTGATATTTGGTTGCATATTCCTTACTTGCAATATCTGCATCAAGCCTGCGACTCAGTGACATCACGAAACTGTTGGTTTCTTCTTTTGTGATGCTTTTCCAGGCTTTTAGCCCAGCTTCTTACAGTCGTTGTTTGTTTTGGGGGGTTTCTCCCGTCAGTCTCCTCTTCAGGAGGTGAAATCCATGCTCTATTGGATTAAGGTCTATTGATTGACTTGGCCAGTCTAAAACCTTCCACTTTTCCTCCTGATGAAGTCCTTTGTTGAGTCGGCAGTGTGTTTTGGATCGTTGCTGCATGATGAAGTTCCTCCCTAATAATTTGGATGCATTTCTCTGTAATTTGGAAGACAGATTGTTCCTGTAAACTTCTGAATTCATTCTGCTGCTACCATCATGAGTTCCATCCTCAATAAAGATTAGTGAGCCTGTTCCAGTAGCGGCCATGCAAGCCCAAGCCATGACGCTGCCTCCACCATGTTTCACAGATGAGCTCGTATGTTTTGGATCATGAGCAGATCCTTTCTTTCTCCACACTCTTGCCCCTCCATCACTTTGGTAGAGGTTAATCTTGGTTCCAGAACTTTTGTGGCTCATCTCTGTATTACTTTGTGAATTCCAATCTGGCTTTCTGATTCTTACTGCTGATGAGGGGTTTGCATCTTGTGGTGTTGCCTCTATATTTCTGCTCTTGAAGTCTGCGTCGAATTGTGGATTGTGGTACCTTCACCCCTGCCCTGTGGAGGTTGTTGGTGATGTCACTGACTGTTGTTTTTGGGGTTTTCTCCACAGCGCTCACAATGTTTCTGTCATCAGCTGTTGTTGTTTTCCTTAACCGACCTGTTTGTTGTCTGGTTGTTAGTACACCAGAGTTTTTTTTTTTTCTTTTTCATGATATTCTAAATTGTTGTATTGGCTATGCCCAATGCTTGTGCAGTGCCTCTGATTGATTTTCCCTCTTTTCTCAGCTTCAAAATGGCTTGCTTTTCCCCCATAGACAGCTCTCTAATCTTCATGTTGGTTTATCCTTTATAACAACAAATGCAGTCCTCGCAGGTGAAACCCAGGGCTCATACCAAGAGTAGACGTTCAGAGCTATTTATTGTTTAAACACTCAGCCTAACAGGATGCACCTGGGTAACAAGAAACACCCGTCAGTCGCCTGTTCCAATATTTTTGATCACTTGAAGAAGAAAAAATGGGTGGGTTCAAACAAAAGGTGTCATGTTCTAAGTTGTTTGACACATCTAGATGTAAATATGAGGAAATGAAAGCTGCAATTCTGATCCGTCATCTCATATTCATCTTTTGATCTCAAACCCAAACGTATAGTAATATGTAAATTGTAAACTAAATGTAGAGTGTATAGGGAAAAAAATAGAATTGGCTTTGCTGTTCCAATACTTTTGGAGGGGACTGTACATGATGATGATGATGATGATTATAATAATAATAATAATGAGTTATTATAAATAGCTGTTAGGTTAGTAAGTAAATGTAAGCTAGTGGGATCAGAGCTTAAGACAAGTGTTCATTAATTATTAGCATGCTTGACTGAAATATTCTATTAAGATTCTTAAAAATTATAAAATTATATAAAATTATTCGAGGAGCCTCACTGTAGATTGAAGGCCCTGTGTTGTTAGCATTAACATTGGGAATTTCCTGACCATGCTAGGTTTTCTTGACCATGCTAGTTTTTTCTTTCACTTACTAGGTTTTCTTGACCATGCTAGGTTTTCTTGACCATGCTAGGTTTTCTTGAACATGCTAACTTTTCTTGAACATGCTAGGTTTTCTTGACCATGCTAGTTTTTTCTTTCACTTACTAGGTTTTCCTGACCATGCTAGGTTTTCCTGAACGTGCTAAGTTTTCCTGACCATGCTAGGTTTTCCTGACCATGCAAGTTTTTCCTGACCATGCTAGGTTTTCCTGAACGTGCTAAGTTTTCCTGAC